>ML421674.1:0-28050 GCA_005239525.1 Nicotiana knightiana | reverse complement strand
GGACGCCACGGGGCGCGTCCAAGGGGTCATGGGGCATGGTTGGAAAGCCGCCCATGACAAATTAGGTATATTTAATATCAACATAATAAAAAAGCAGTAAAAATGCAAGAAAAATAGTGTCGAAATATATGAAAATATGCCCAAAATTAGAAGGCAGGCAGGAAGTTAAGCCTTCGCGAACGCGTAGGCTAGTTGGCTAGTGCATTGCTAACACGTCAGGTGTTTAGAGAACGCGAAGAACACCTGACGCCAGGTATTAAATTAGTTGAAAGTTGTGGTTTGAACCATTTTTGAAGTTAGAGCTCGGCCTATAGGCGATTTTGAAGAGCTTTCTCATCCCCACTTTATTGATTAGTAAATCTTAACTTGTTTTGTTATATTTTCGTAATCACCCATTGGTTTTAGCCTTTAATGTAGGATTTTCATAGTAGAAGCTAGGGATTTGGGTAGAAATAGGCTATTTTATCAAATTGAGATTTAGACCTCAAATTGTTGTCGAATTTTTCGAGATAAATCACATAACCGGGCTCGGAGGTGAATGGTTAATCGATTCTTGGTCCGAATTTCGGGTTTTGACCAAGCGAGTCTGAAATTGACTTTTGTTGACTTTTTTCAATTTCATCAAAGATCGAATCTTTTTTCACTCGTGCGTAGTTTTTAAACTTTATTTTAAATTATTTGAACTATATTTGACTATTTTGGAGGCTAATTCTAAACGAAAGGCCGTGGTTGAGTATTAATTTGATTGTAGAAAGAGGTAAGTGTTGTGCCTAACCTTCACTTGAGGAAATTCAGACTTGATTGGTTAATTTTTACTTAATTTATGTGTGGGTACGATGTATACGCATGGTGACGTGTGTATATGCATAGTCGAGGGTTAAGCATGCAGGTTGGGATATTTATTCATTATTTTCATTTATTCTTGCCTTATTTAATACATGTTATTAATTGTTAACGTATGTATTGTTAATTGCAAATATTTGTTGAATTCATGCCTTTATCCATTATATGGCTTAATTGTTAATTTATCCTTTGTATTCGTGTCTTTGTTTATTAACCGTCATTACTTTCTATTCTAATTTGTCTACTACACATAACTATTTTATCCGCTTTATAACTTTCTTTGCTTAGTTCGTTTGTTGCGTTTTATTTTGGGACACGCCGTAGTTGGTAGTTGATTGTAGCTATACCTTTCATTTATGATTATTGTTTAGGATTGGGTTTCACGCTGAAATGGTATTGAAATGACATAATATTATGGGATAAGGACGAAATATGATATGAAAAAATGATGATATGATAGGATAAGGACGGAATACGATATTTACTGTATTTCAGACTGTATTTTAGTATTCTAGTTGTTCATGTACTTGAAACTCTGGATTTATGGTAGTAATTAGCATCACGTTATTTATATTATTACTGTGTTCATTTCTGATACGCAGGTTAAAACTGGGTAATTAATTTAATAATATCGGCTTTTCTAGCAAGTAGATGTTAGGCGCCATCATGGTCCTGAGGTTTGGAATTTCGGATCGTGACAAGTTGGTATCAGAGCACTAAGTCGCTTAGGTCTCACGAGTCATGAGCAAGCTTAGTAGAGTCAGAGGATCGGTACGGAGACGTCTGTACTTATCTTTTAGAGGCTATAGAGCTTTTGAAAAATTTCACTTCTTTCATTCTCTATCTTGAAACTTTATTCTACTACTGAGGTTTGAACCATTCTATTCTTATTCTCTTGCAGATGGTAAGAACATACGCAACATCTACAGTCGGGCAGGAGCCAGAGCCCCCTGTTGCAACCGTTACCAGGGCTAGGGGCCAGTGCCGAGGCAGAACTAAGCTTAGAGCATGTGTAGCAGCACTGTTGAAGAGCCTCAAATCAAGCATGAGGAGTATTTCCATGTTCAGACTGTGCTAGTAGGACCTGCTCAGATCCCGAAGAAATTTATTGCCACTCCCATACTTCAGGACGTTCTAGTTCGTTTGGTGGGCTTTATGGAGAGTGTGGCCCATGCCGGAGTATTTTCTATGGCACCGACAGTCTCTCAGGCTGGGGGAGGAGCTCAGACTCCCGCCACTCACACTCCAGAGAAGATAGCTCCTTTGTACAAGACTCTGTTGGTTCCAGCAGCTGGGGTAGTTCATCTCGTTATTGCTACACAGATCAGGAGAGGCACACAATGTCTTTTAAGGGATTGATAAGGTTGGATATGTTCTCAAAGCTCTTTCCTATTCATTTTGGATGTAGGCCTTCTGAGGACCCGCATGATTATTTGGACCGTTACCATGAGGTGTTGTGCAGCAAGGGTATTGTGAGGTCTAATGAAGTCAATTTTGCATTGTTTCATATGATTAGTTCTGCCAAGTGATAGTGACAGGATTATGAGCGGAGAAGAAAGAAGGTTCACCACCACCCACTTGGGATCAATTTTCACAATTATTTTTGGAGAAGTTCATTCCTTTCACTCTGAGAGAGGAGTACCGCGGGATGTTTGAGCACCTTTAGTAGGGTAGCATGACTGTTACCTAGTATGAAACAAGATTCATAGATTTAGCTCGCCATGAAGTTGTCTTGCTTCCTACTGAGCGTTAGAGAGTGAGGACATTCATTGATGGTCTTGCTTTTGGTATCAGGCTACAGATGGCCAAGGAGACGAGGGATGATATTTCTTTCTAGAGAACTGTAGAGATTGCCAGACGGATCGAGATTATTCGTGGATAGGGTCGAGAGGCAGTATCTAAGAAGAGGCCTCATCCGATTGGAGGTTTTAGTGGTGCATCATCTGGAGAGAAAGGTTCATTTGGTAGAGGCCATCCTCACTGGCCAATTTAGTCAGCGCTCCAGGTTGCACACGACGTTTCGGGCCGCCGTGGTTCTTATTGGTATAGTCCTAAGCAGCTAGCATACAGTTAACCTTCAACTCCCATCAGCGGCCACCGCTTCAGAGCTATCATAGTGGTTATCCAGGCCATCAATTTCAGTATCAGCTTCACCAGCCACATCAACCGAGAGAGTGATTTGAGTATGGAGGCATGATTCATATCAGGATATACAGTCCCAGACTTCTGTCACGCCCTAAAATCAAGGAGTACGACCGGCGCTTAACCAATTAAACCCGACTGAACAAGCCTGTTAGACACTTCCTACCTGACTCATTTATGATCAAGAGAGGGCATTCTTTCATCAATTAGACAATAGGAAGATCATATATATAAGTATTACTAAGTCATTTCATTTGACACATCATTAATAAGTTTCAAGTACCCACATTTACATTATTAAGTGGAACAAGACTATAAAACACAACATAATTCGTTAACCTTTCTAATACCCATATACAACCCACATAGAGTCTACGGCGCCTCTAAATAGATACAAAAGATTACTACAAAAGTGCCGGCAACAATGCCTCGGCTATACCTCAAGTACAATACATAAGGAACAAAAGATGTACGACCCTGAAATGAAATGGTGCTCACCAAGACTTCTGGGAGGAGTATACCGCTACACTGGTCGATGCCGCCTACTGTGGAACTACCTGTATCAATTAAAGATACATCGCCCCCAGCAAAAGGGACGTTAGTGCCGTCGAATAGCACTAGTATGTATAACTAAACACCATCTCATTAGATTGAACAACAACACAAGAAGGAAGTAATCATAAAATCAATAAAGTCCTTAAATAACACCACAACATCAAAATAATAATCACATAAGCTTTCAAGTGAATTTTCATGGCTTTAGATTTGGGACATCTTCAATATTGATACTCTATTATCCACAATACCACCACATTCCTACACGGAGTATGGTCACGACCCGATCAGTTAGGTCATTTCATTTGAGACATCAACCTTTATCACAATTTCAATTTCGATTTCAATTTCTAGTTTCAATTTTCAGCACAGTCACCACCATGTGTGCGGCATGGCGTCCGATCATGGCCCGTTCAGCTAGGCTGTCTTGCCCAAGACATTACCATTTTCTATCAATCATCTCATTCCATACTTGGCTCTTGGCCGCATTTCAAAATTTAAGTTTCCCTTTTTACACATCAAATAACATTATCAGTAGCAACAATAAGGCCTATCATGTAAGGCATTTATACACATAAGGGAAAAACTTGGGAAATCCTAAGCACATAGAGGCTTTTCATACAAAATTGGCATAACAACCTTTATTCGAATTTGACTAAAAGTCTAGGCATTTGTAGAACATATTCCATATTTTTAATACATCCTCAATTGATAAGATAATCATGATGAAAGCATTGGTACACATATTGTACCTATATTTCTCAACACAAGCACATTCGGAATAATAATCCCTATAACGATCAATTTTGATATTTCACCGATTGCATGAACACCATGGGGTTCGATTCTAAGGAGAGGGGTTTTTTATCCATGCATACCTCAATTGATCTTTCCTTAGTTTCTACAATAATTCCGGAACCCTTAGCACCTTCAATCTATTTTAGGAGTACAACAAGTTGAATAAAAAATTAGAAGTATGTTCAAGATTATAGCTCATTTGAGCACATTATCAAGCACAAGGTGTGCATTATATTCTTAAGACCCCTTTTGTGAAAGATTCCATCATCCCACACCCCACTCTTCACCATTTTTAGCTCACAATCTCCCAATATTCTTTTGTAACACATGCATGCAAGATAATCACTCCCATCTCCATGAATTACCTTTCTAGTGACCCATTCTAGTTGCATTTTGGTATTAAGAATTTGGGTGATAGAATCTTACCTCTTAGGAAGAAGACTTAGGTTCCTCTCTTGACAATCTCCAAGTTTTAAACACAAGAATTGAGGAGTAATTTTGATGAAGAACACTTTCTCCCTCTAAGACTCTCTTTCTCGCTCTAAAAATATCATAAACATGACTTCAAAGTGGTCTAGTGTGGGTGTTTTAATGAAATTGGGTCGGGTTTTAAAACCACAAAAATGCAGCTCTAGAATAGGTTATGCGGGCACATATACGACCACATAATGACTCTGCCGTCCGCAAAATGGGCCGCATAGTGGCCCTCAACCCTGGCATTTTTCTACTTCAGTCTCTGACCAAACTGCGGTCCGCAGACCTATTATGCGGTCGCATAATGTACCGCAGAACTCCCACATGACAAATATCAAAGTCGGATATGCGATCAAAGTGCGGCGCGCAAAATGGTTCTGCAGTCACATAATAGGCCGCAAAAATGACACCAAAAATGGCCCAAATGACTGCCTCACTCTACGGCCATTCTGCAATCCGTAGAGTGATTCTGCTGCAACATAATGGGCCGCAAAAATGCCCTATTTTTTCCAACATTTTCCTTTAACTATTATTGACCTCTATGCCTAGCTCGGCATCACAGAACCCCGATTTTTAGGAAAAATTTTACGGCGCCTTATAACTTCAGAGTAGTATGTCTCAACAAGGTTCTCGTGCCATGGTTCTAGCACCGGTTGCTCCATCCCCGCCTCAGCTAGCTAGAGAGGGGTTAGGCTTCTAGAGGTGGAGGTATGGCTGCTAAAGGTGGTGGTCAGGTTGTTAGAGGTTGAGGCCAGCCAGTTAGAGGCCATCCGAGAGGTAGAGGTCATAGTGGTAGGACATAGCCCCATTCTATGCATTTTTAGCAAGACTTGAGGCAGAGTCATCTGATGCTGCCATCACAGGTATTATTCTAGTTTGCCATAGAGATGCCTTAGTGGTATTTGATCGGGGCATTACATTCATACTTGTCATCCTATTTTGCTTCAAATCTAGTTATGCCACATGATTCTTTGAGTTCTCCTATCAATGTGTCCACGCCTGTGGGAGATTATATTGTGGTAGATCATGTTTATCGCAAATTTTTGTTTTTTATTGGGAGCTATGAGACTAGGGTGTATCTTCTCTTGATATGATGGTCTTTGATGTTATCTTAGGCATGGATTGGCTGTCACCTTCTCATGATATTCTGGATTCCCATGCCAAGACTGTGACATTAGCCATGTCGGGGTTGCCTCGATTAGAGTAGAGAGGTTTTTAGCCATTCTACTAGCAGGGTTATTTCTTATGTGAAGGCTCGACATATGGTCGAGAAGATGTGTCTAGTATATTTGGCCTATATCCGTGATCCTAGTGCATAGGTTCCTTCCATGGATTCAGTACCAGTTGTGCATGAGTTTCCATAGGTATGTCCTACAGATTTTCCAGGAATGCCACCCGATAGAGATATTGACTTCTGCATCGATCTGGTTATGGGAACCTAGCCAATGTCTACCGCACCATATCGTATGGCCCTAATTGAGTTGAAGGAATTGGAGGAGTAGTTGCAGGATTTGCTTGACAAGAGGATCATTAGACCTAGTGTCTCGCTTTGCGGTGCAACAATGTTGTTTGTGAAGAAGAAGGATGGAACAATGATGATGTGCGTAGACTATCGGCAGTTGAACAAAGTCACTATGTGGAACAAATATCCTTCGCTGATGACTGATGACTTATTTGATCAGCTTCAGGGTGTCAATGTATTTTCGAAGATTTACTTGAGATATGGCTACCATCAGTTGTATATTAGGACATCAGATGTCCCTAAGACAGCTTTTTGGACTCGATATGGTCACTATGAGTTCTTAGTGATGCCATTTGGTTTGACTAATGCCCCACCAACATTGTTGATTTGATGAACTGGGTGTTCAAGCCCTATTTGAATTATTTTGTGATCGTCTTTATTGATGATATTTTGGTTTTAATCCCGCAATGGGTAGGAGCATGAGCAACATCTTCGGGTCATACTTCAGACCTTGAGGGATAGTCAATTATATGCCAAGTTTTTAAAGTGTGACTTCTGGTGGGACAAAGTTGCCTTCTTGGGCCACGTTGTAGCTTCTGAGGGCATTAAAGTAGAACCTAAGAATATTGAGGTAGTTCAGAACTACCCTAGACCTACTTTAGCTAAAGAGATCTGGAGCTTCTTTGGTTGGCTGGTTATTATCACCGACTTGTGGAGGGATTTTCTTCTATCTCATCCCCATTAACAAGTTGACCCAAAATGGTGCTCTTTTTAGATGGTCCGATGAGTGTGAGTTGAGCTTTCAGAAGCTAAAGACTGCATTGACCACAACCTTAGTGTTGGTGCTGCCTACAGGTTCAGGATCATACACTGTGTATTATGATACATCGTATTGGGCTTGGCGTGGTAATGATGCAGGATGGTAGGTTGAATTCCTATGAGTTTTGGTAGTTGAAGGTTCATGAGAAGAATTACCATGTTCATGACTTAGAGTTGGCAGCCATGGTCCATGAACTGAAGATTTGGAGGCACTACCTGTACGGTGTTCATTATGAGGTCTATACTGACCATCGGATTCTCCAGCACATGTTCAAGCAGAACGACCTTAATTTGCGGCATAGGAGATGGCTAGAGTTGCTGAAAGACTATGATATCACCATATTATATCATTTGGGGAAGGCCAATGTGGTGGTTGCTGCATTGAGTAGGAAGGCGGAGAGTATGGGTAGTTTGGCATACTTACTGGTAGCAGAAAGGCCACTAGCCATGGCTTTTCAGGCTTTGGCTAATCGATTTGTGAGATTGGATGTTCCGAAGCCCAGCCGTGTTCTTGCTTGTGTGGTTAGCACAATCTTTGTCGTTGGAACTTATCAAGGATCGCCAGTTTAATGATCCTCACTTATTAGTGTTGAAGGATATGGTGCAGCGGGGTGGTGCCAAGAAGGTTGTGATTGGAGATGATGGTGTTATACAGCTTCAAGGCTGGATTTGCGTTCCAAATGTTGACGGGTTGAGAGAATTGATCCTTGACCAGGCTTACAATTCGCGTTATTCTATTCACCTAGGTTTCACGAAGAGTATCGTGACTTGAAACAACACTATTGTTGGCGTAGAATGAAGAAAGACATCGTTGGTTTTGTATCTCGGTGTTTGAATTGTCAATAGGTAAAGTATGAGTATCATAAATCAGGTGGATTGACTCAGAGATTGGAGATACCATAGTGGAAGTGGAAATGCATCACTATGGATTTTGTGGTAGGCTTTCCACAGACCTTAAAGAAGTATGCCACAGTCTGGGTTATTGTAAACTAGTTGACTAAGTTTGCGCACTTCCTTCCAGTGGTGACTTCCTATTCTTCTCAGAGGTTGGTTAAGATTTACATTCAGGAGGTTATTCGCACGCACTACGTGCCCATTTCCATCATTTATGAACGAGGCACACAGTTCAGACAACATTTTTGGAGAGCCGTGCAACATGAGTTACTCACACAGGTTGAGCTGAGCAACACATTTTATTCTCAAACGGATGGACAGTTCGAGCGCACTATTCAGATCTCGTAGGACGTGTTACGTGCTTGTGTAATGGATTTTGGGGGTTCATGGGACCAGTTCTTACCTCTTGTAGAGTTCGGCTACAACAACAACTACCAGTCGAGTATTCAGATGGCGTCGTATGAGGCCTTATCTGGTAGGCATGGCATTCACCGATTAGTTGGTTTGAGCCTCGAGAGGCTAGGTTATTTGGCCCTGATTTTGTCCATGTTGTTATGAAAACTTTTAAGGTGATTCAGGAACGACTTCATACAACTCAATCCAGAGTGAATAGTTATACGGATCGAAAGGTTCGGGATGTAGCTTATATGGTGGGTGAGAAGGTTCTTCTCCGAGTTTCGGCTATGAAGGGCGTGATGCGATTTGGTAAGAAGGGCATGTTGAGCCCAAGGTTTATTGACCATTTGAGATCTTGGAGAGAGTGGGGAGGTTGTCTACGGGCTTGCATGAGGACAAGTTGCATGTCTTGGACTTCACCATTGTCCTGCTTGACGAGAATTTAGCCTATGAAGAGGAGCCGGTGGCTATTCTAGCCCGACAGGTTCGAATATTGAGACCTAGAATTTTTTATCTATGAAAGTGCAATAGAGAGAATAGCCGATTGAGGCAGCTACTTGGGAGTCCGAGTCCGATATGCGGAGTAGATACCAGTACTTTTTTACCAGTCTCGGTACTTTTCTATGTTCATTCGAGGACGAACGTTTCTTTTAGAGGTGGAGAATGTGACGACCAGGTATATTGAGTACTAACCCTTATCTTTATGTTCTGATACCTCTATTAGCTTAATTTGATCTTTCTTAATTTACGTGCACAATGCATGTCTTTTTTCAAAAAGTTTTTACATAAAAATCTAAAGAAAATATGATTTTTGGTTTTGTACAAATAAGATCGATGTTTTGACGATTTCGGTAGGTCCGTATTGTTAATTTAGACTTGTACATATGCCCGAAATTGAATTCGGAGGTTCCTAGGTTGATTTGACTTATTTTGACGAAAGTTTGCAATTTGAAAGGTTGGAAACATTCTAGGTTGACTTTATGGCTATTTGATTCAAATTTTGGGTTTTGGACATGGTATAGGTCTGTTTTACTATTTGAAACTTGTCTGCAAAATTTGGTGTAATTCGGAGTCGGTTTGATAGGATTCGGACGCTAGGTTGTGATTTTAGAGGTCCTTAAGTTTTCTTTTGAATTTCATGTCTTTTGATGTTCGATTCGTTGTCTAGATGTTATTTTGGTATTTTTTATTGCGCGAGCGAGTTCGTATAATTTTATTACACTTGTGTGCGTGTTTGATTTGGAGCCCAAGGGGCTTGGGTGAGATTCGCATAGGTTTGGGATCATTTTGAACTTGTGCACCATTTGTTTTTGGTGTATAGTGTGTTGTGATTCGCGATCACGAAGCTTCTCCCGCGATTGCGAGGGCGAAGCAAGGATGGGGCTGGATTGCTTATCGCGAATGCGAGGGCCAAGTCGCGAACGCGAAGCGAAGGGGGACTTAACCTTCCTGAACGCGACAAGCCTCTCACGAGCCCGATTCAATGGGGTGTCCTGAGGGAGGGCAGGTGGTTACTCTTTGCGAATGCGGACCTTGGTTCGCAAACGCGATGGCAGGCGAAAACTTAAGCCTTCACGAACGTGTAGAGTGTATCGCGAATGCGAAGGACAGTAGGCCAGTACATCGCGAACACGTCAGGTGCTTCGCGAATGCAAAAAATAACTGACGCCCGGGTATTAAAATAGTTGAAAGTCAGGATTTTGACCATTTTTCACCTTTTTTGAAGTTAGAGCTCGGCCTAGAGGCGATCTTGAAGAGGTTTATCATCCCCACTTCATTCAGTAGTAAATCTTAATTTAGTTTTTTTTATATTTTCATAATCACCCATTGATTTTAACCTTTAATCTAAAATTTCCATACTAGAAATTAGGAATTTGGCTAGAAATTAAGAATTTTGTAAAATTAAGATTTAGAACTCAAATTAAGGGCGAATTTCAAAATAAATCACATAACAGAGCTCCGGGGTGAATGTGTAATAGAGTTTTGGTCTGAAGCTCGGGTTTTGACCAAGCAAGCCCGGAGTTGACTTTTTCCAATTTCATCAAAGATCGAAGGCTTTTTACTTGTGGGTAGTTTTTAATGCTTATTTTAAATTATTTGAGTTATATATGACTAGATTGGACCAGTTGGAGGATAATTCCAAAGGAAAGGCCATGGTTAAGTGTTGATTTGATTGCGAAAAGAGGTAAGTGTTGTGCCTAACTTTGACTTGAGGGAATTAGGACTTGATTGATTATTTGCTACTTGATTTATGTGTGGGGACGGTGTATATGCAAGGTGACAAGTGTATGTGCGTAGTCAAGGGCTAAGCACGCGGGTTGGAATATTTATTCATTGTTTTCAATTATTCTTTCCTTATTTAATCCTTGTTATTAATTGTTAATCACAAATACTTGTTGAATTCATGGCTTTATTCGTTATATGGCTTAATTATTAATTGATCCTTTGTATCAGTGCCTTTACTTATTAAATTTCATTACTTGCTATTTTATTTTGTGTGCTCTCATATAACTGCTTTATTTGCTTTTTAACTTTCTTTGCCTATATTCCTTTGTTGCGTTTTATTTTGGGACACATCATAGTTGGTTGTAGCTATATGTTTCATTTATTATTATTATTTAGTATCGGGTTACACGTCGTAACGGTATTGAAATAATATGATATGAAGGGTAAGAACGAATTATGATATGAACAAATGATATATATATATATATATATATATATATATATATATATATATATATATATATATATATATATATATATATATATACGTCCTAGAGTACGTGTGTTGCACGTATGTGTTGAGTCAAACAAAAAATTATTGATAAACTATATTCTTCATCATACAAATAAATATTAGTATCGTGTTTTAATCGAATTAAAATAACTTCAATTAGAAATTTTGAACGAAATATTAAATAATGTGCCAGCACAAGTTGCTCCATATTTGAACTAAATTATAATTTTGTAAAAATATAGTTAGAGGTTATACTATATAAAGAATGGTATTTTACTATTCTTTCTCAATTTTAATTTTTTAGAAGTTATGGGTCTTCATTGTTTCCCTTTTTTTAGTCTTTTTGATATGCTTTTGCCTTCTATCTTTTAATCTTTAATTTTTTTGCATCAACTTTTACAATTTCGTGTAACTCAAATATAATTAAACATCTTCTAATATGATGCCCTTAATTTATTATTTATATTTTGGAAAGAAAGATAGATATTTTTACCCATACTTGGGACAATTTTACGATAAAACTATTTATGTTAAAAAAAAAAAGCAGGTTAGATAAAAGTATGGACTATATATATTTATTGTGTTGTAAAAATTAGATAAAAATGATATAACATTTTGAGAGACTACTCTATATATGTTGTATTATTGCAACTCACAACCAACCTAGTATCTTGCAGCTTCAAAGAGTGTTATATTACTACTCATGTTTATTATTGTTAATATCAAACACCTCATATATTGAAATATATCTAAAAGTCATACATAAATAAGTTGTTATTGCATTTATGGATATATCATACTGAATCTCTTAATCTTAAATAATTATAAACCCTTTAATATTAGGATTTATCACATAGTTCAATTGAATTGAATTCTTTTGCTAATTAGTTAATTAAAAAAATTAACTATTTGTTCTTAGCGCTATAAGAATAATTCTGTACTTTTTCAGATTCTTATAATATCTCATATATTTTAAATTATTTAAGTGTACTTACGAAGGAAAATAATAAAAAGTCTGTATATTGTTAACTTTTCAGTAATAAAATAAAAAACAAAAATTAATAACGTCATAAGAATTGAGTTGCATTTGTCGGGAAAATATTTTTTGATCTCGATAGAAAACATGGCAAATAGGTTGCAACAACAATTTGCTAGCTAAGGACTTTGAGCAAAGCCGACAAAGCGCTTGAAACGAGAAAGGAACAAAAATTTTGTTTTCATAATTCGGGTTGCTTCAAATAAGGAAATTAAGAATTTTTAGAAAGTAAATATTAATTAATTTTTAAATTTTAAATATTAGAAGAGTAACTTAAGTTACAATTTTATCTACTATAAAATCTATTTTTAAAGAGTAAAAAAGACGAACAACATTTCGCTAAAGGCCTTCACACTTTTAATATAGTGTATGTATATATATATGTCTCTGCGTGTGTGTGTGTNGGGGGGGGGGGGGGGGGTTTACACGCCGCAATGGTATTTCTCTATATTCATCTGTGGATTGGGATCTAGATCAAGTTAAGTGTATCAAAGATGAGAAAGGTAGAGTTTTGATGGAAGAGGCTCAGATTAGACGAAGATGGTAGACATATTTCCATAAACTTCTGAATGAAGAGGGTGATAGGGACATTGTGCTGGGCGACTTAGAGCACTCCGAGATGCGCCTGATTTCGGGTATTGTAGGCGCATAAGATTAGAGGAGGTTGAAGGGGATATGCGTAAGATGCACAAGGGTAGAGCTACCGAGCCAGATGAAATACCTGTGGAAATTTGGAAGAATGCAGTAGGTGGAGAAGGTTTGGAGTGGTTCACTAAGATGTTCAACGTCATGTTTAGGACGAAGAAGATGCCCGATGAATGGAAGTGGAGTACGATGATTTCTCTTTATAAAAACAAGGGCAATATCCAAAGTTTCAATAACTATAGGGGGATTAATCTGATAAACCATACTATGAAATTTTGGGAGAGGGTGGTTGAAGTAAGGGTGAGGACCCGTGTGTCCATTTATGAGAACCAGTTCGGTTTCATGTCGGGGCGTTCAACTATGGAAGCCATTCACATTGTTAGGAGATTGGTGGAGCGGTATAGGGAGATGAAGAAGCACTGCACATGATGTTCATTGATCTAGAGAAATTATATGACAAAGTCCCAAGAGAGGTGCTTTGGAAATGCTTGGAGGCTAAAGAGGTTCCAGTAGTCTACATTAGGGTGGTTAAGGACATGTATGATGAAGCTAAGAATCAGGTTAGGTGTTACACCCCATGTTTTCGTACGTGAGAGTACGTCGTAAGTCAATTGATGTAAGCTCAGAAATAAGATTATATTTTGAAGTATATAAAGTAAGTTAATCACGTTACCTTGGAGGTTACAAATATTTAAGATCATGAATAATGAGTACCAAGAGGGTTGGAAAGCTTAGAAGCTAAACCAATTGAAGAAAATAAGTTTCGTCGAAAGTAGACGAGTTTGGAATGTTATAACATGTACTTTAGGGTGAGACTATGGTTTATTATATGATAAGTAGGTTATTCTATGAGTTATATTTTTTGTATGATAGTCATGTGCTACGTTTTGAAGTCAAGCAAGTTGTGGAACAAAAGTTGGCAAAGGTCTTCACAAGATACATTTATAAAGTTGTTGAAACTTAGGTCAAATATATCTAAATTTTTCTCCCAATATACTTGGAATTAGGGGATGATCTACCTACCAAATTTAATACCTATGAGTCTAGTTTCCAACGCATTAAACCGTTTGCCTATACGACGTCGTAGAAGAGTGAATTCGCGTTGTAGTGAGACTGCGCCAAGCAGCTCTCTATGGGACCCACATAGGCGGTTTAGATATGTTGATATATATAAGTCGCCTCAACACCCGTTTTAACTCATTTATGTTCAGTATATTCAGACCCTATACACCTTAAACACTCTCTCAAGGTTCTCTCATGATCCAAGATCCAACCAAAGAGCAAACAACACAAAGCAAGTGTCGGAAATTCTGTCGCGCTAGTAAGTTTCTTGTGCTTCTTGTTGTTGCTGATTTTTTGGTGGTTCCAGCTCGTGTGGGAGGTTTTTTTAAGTGGTTTATGTTCTGTAAAATACTCTACCATGGATTTCATATCAACCCTAGGTTATTTCAAGTCTTGCAAATGGATTACACCATATTTCAACATCAAAAGTTAGTTCTAGTTAAGATTAACACTTCATTGAGGTTGTGTTGTCATTGAGGATAGTTGTGGGCTGTGTTTTTCTAAAATTTAAAGATTTTGATACTTTTTAAGGTGATTATAACAGCCTACTAATTGTGCTTAAGCTTTCTTGTATGTTGGTTAAGTTGTTAGGATAATAAACTACAAGATAATACTTGAATTAGCTTAAGTCACTTCTATGGTTTTGCATTGCAATTGAGGGCTGTTGTAAGCTAAATATAACTTGGATTTCAACTTGAAGCTACTGTAGGAGGTATGTATATTGTGTTCTTACAGGTGCTTAAGGTTATCTTGATGTTTATTAAGTTAAATGGTTGGAGACATGAACTAGTGAATTAAGTTGCAAATTGAAGAAAGTTGGAGTCGTGGATTGTTTCCTTTGTTATAAATATATGGTATAAGGATGGAATCATTGATGAATTACTTCATTATCATATTAATGATGTTCTTAAGTTAATGTAATAAGACTATAAGAGGTGATATGGTTTATACGGATTCCGATCGAGGTTGCCGCTTAAAATGATTGTTAAACAAATCAGAGAGCTTATTGTGAATTATATTGTTGTTGTTTGGGCTATTTGGTGACTTTTGGTAACATATGGGATGTAATAAAAACAGGGGAGGTGATGTCCATTTTCTTGTAAAATATTGGGTTTGAAATATGATAGTTACAATGCTTATATGATGACGACGAAGTGGGGTTACTCATTGTAGATGTAAGAAGCTCATATTGAGCTTTGTTGACGATTGGAGAGAAGATTGCAAAGGTATGTTAAGGTTCTTCCTTCATTCTTTTGGCATGATCTAAAGTGAAACAAATTTAAACGATACGCTATTTGATAATGAATCTACTCCTAGCAACTAAGGTTGTCCATGTTTTTCTATCCTCACAAAGTTATTCTAAGAAAGTATGTATGATCCTTGAGTCCTAGTGAAGTTAATATTGAGGGTATTATGACCATAATGTTAATCGAAGGTGAAACTACCTTACGTCACTCCGAAAGGTTTAGAGCGTGATTCCATGAGTCCAACATACATTATATATAGTATCTATTTTACTCTACCGAGCCACGCTATAGTCGGTCGGGTACAACACCTATTGTGCAACCACTGATCAGTTGGGTTTACCGAGCTCCACGTGGCCGGGTACGATTCTACCGAGACTTATGATGGCCGGGTATGTTTTTACCGAGTCATCTACGAGGTCGGGTATGATATGATGATGATGATGCCCACAGAGGCAGATATTTTTAAGAGATTATATATATATGTATCGCGCATTTTATCTAACTATCTCTCAGAGGCAATCATATGCTATATGTTGTATCTCCTACATCTCTTTACATTACTGTTCTTAGTTATGTTATTCTGCCTTAAATACTCAGTACCTTATTCGTACTGACGTCCCTTTTGCTTGGGGATGCTGTGTTTCATGCCCGCAAGTCCCGATAGACAGTTTGACAGTTCTCCTAGTACACTATCGGCTCAGCGGAAGGTGTTGCTGCACTCTACTTAATCTAGCGTTGCCTATTTGGTCAGTATGATTGGGACATGCATTGACTGGTATGACGGGGCCCTGTCCCGACCTTTTTGATGTTTATATACTCTTAGAGGCTTTTAGACAAATGTCAAGTATATGGATACTTGTATGGCCTTGTCGGCCTATGTTTTGAGTTTACAAATGGTCATGTCAACCTTATAGGAGCGTATGTCACATGTATACATTTCTATATCATGTTAGGTCGTCATATGTCTAGCATTCCATTATGTTTTATTTCGATTATGTCATGATGACCATTTTGACACATTTACCCGTGATAGTATGATAAGAAAGATATATTATGTTGGTACTCGGTTGAGTAAGGTACCGATTGCCAGTCGTAGCCCATAGGTTGGGTCGTAACATTAGGGTAGCGGGAGGAGACTCGAAACACTTTCCGATTGTGATGGCGTTGCATTAGGGATTAGATCTTAGTCCATTCATATTTTCCTTGTCGATGGACGCATTGATGAGACCCATTCAAGGTGAGGTGACATATTGTATGTTATTTACTGATGACATAGTTTTAATTGACGAGATGCGGGGTGGCGTTAATGAGAGTCTGGGGGTTTCGAGGCAGACCCTAGAGTCTAAGGGTTTCAAGTTGAGCAGGACCAGGAGGGAATATATGGAGTTCAAGTTCATCAATGTTACCCAAGAAGGGGATATGGCGATGAGACTTGATACGCAATTTATCCCCAAAAGATGTAGTTTCAAGTATCTTGGATCTATAATACAAGGTCATTGGGAGATTGATGAAGATGTCACGCATCGTATCGGAGCAGGATCGAGTGGTGGAGGCTTGATTCCAGTGTCTTGTGTGATAAGAATATGCCGTTGAGACTTAAAGGTAATTTCTATAAGGTTTTAGTTTGACCACTATGTTGTATGGAGCCGAGTATTGGCCGGTCAAGAACTCTCATACACAGAAGTTAAAAGTAGTTGAGCTGAGGATGTTGAGGTGGATGTGTGGGCATACCCAGTTGGATAAGATTAGGAATAATGTTATTCAGGAAAATATGGGAGTGGCCCATGTGGAGGACAAGATGAGATAGGCAAGATTAAGATGGTTCGGGCATGTTAAGAGGAGAAGTATAGAAGAAATAAGATGCGAGCGGTTCGCCTCGGTAGGCAGCATGAGGGGTAAATGTAGGCCTAAGAAATCTTGGGGAGAGGTTATTAGGTGGGACATGGCGCAACTGGAGCTGACTGAGGACATGACCCTATACAGTGGTGTGGAGGTCGAAAATTAGGGTAGAAGGTTCGTAGGTAGTTGAGCGTTTCTCTTTGTCTTACTCAGTTCGCTAGCATTAGTGTTAATAAGATTACTTTTATTCATAGATGACTATTACTACCTAGAGTTTGACTGCCTTCTAGGATTCGATCTTATTTTATCTTGCTGTTATTACTACTTGTTGCAATTATCTTTTCTTTTTCAGTCGTTCTCTAGCCGAGGATCTATCGAAAATAGCCTCTCTGCCCTTCTGGGGGTAGGGATAAGGCTGGTACATCTTACCCTCCCCAGGCCCCACTTGTGGGAAACTACCCGGTTTGCTGTTGTTGTGTAGACTGTTGTAATTGTACTATGTTGTTTTGAGGTAATAGAGCAAAAGTGTTATTTCGGAGTCCTCTGTTAGTTGATCTATGAGTTCAATTACTTTAGTTTACTGTTTAAATTCTATTCATGTTTCTGTCGTTATTATTTCGTACAGGTTTATTGTAAGTGTCTTGTAATAGCCTCGTCACTACTTCGTCGAGATAATGCTCAGTACTTACAGAGTATATGGGGTCCGTTGTACTCATGATGCACTTCTGCACTTCTTGTGCGGATGCCACTTCTTGGAGACTTGAGATATAGTTGCACGACGTCCGCATCCCTGAAGTCCCCTTCTTTATCCAGTTTTACTGTTTATATAATTTCAAACAATTGTAATTTATTTCAGACTGTATTTGTAGTATTCTAGTTGCTCATACACTTGTGACTCTGTATTTCTAGGAGTAGTTAGCATCACGTTATTTATATTAATATTGTGTTCACATTTGAATTTATTAGTCGTTAATTATTATCACCCTGTAATAATTGTTAAAACTGGATAATTAATTTAATAACGTTGACTTGCCTAGCAAGTGATTTTATGTGCCGTCACGGTCCCAAGGTTGAGATTCCAGATCGTGACAATAATAATATTAGAGTATATGTAAGAACAAAAGTAGTTGATGGATCTACAGTAACATGTTGGCTATAACCTTTCTAAATGGTTGCGGCTTCTATGAAGGGGCATTTAGGTTTTTAGGAATTATTTTTTATTCAATTAAATAGGATATTAGTAAAAATAAGATGCGTATTTTGATAATTTAACTTTTAATTTGAGGGCTTTTCACTTTTACTACACACATGAGTTATACATAAATATTCATCTGCCCATAATTTATAATTAAAAGTCTAGGGTGGAAGACTATTTAAGTATTTTTTCAAAATAAAAGAATGGTAATGAAGAGTAAAAGAGAAAAATATTCGCTATATTTCACTTTGCATGGTAAAGTTTTAATATGCACGAAAGTTTAAGAAGGAATGAAATAGTTTTGAACTTTGTGGTGTGAAACAAGTAATATAGATAGTTTTGTTAATATAAATCATATCATTAAGGATACAATGGTAAATTTAAAATTAAATTATTTACAAAATAAAAAAATTATCATACTTATTAGAACAAACTGAGAAAAATATTTTAACGTAAAATGGGACGAAAAGTAAGATATTTTCATGTTGTACAGGAATAAATTTGGATCTTTTCCCCTGCAAAATTTTCAACAAATAAAAAAGGAGAAGGAAAAACACAGTAAGGGCTGCCTTGTTTCTTTTGCTTGTATTTTTATATATGATCTTTGAGGGTTTCACAATATAGTACAAATGATTAGTAGGCTGACATGATAGACCTCGTTGATGCGAATTTAAAAGGGTCCCCCACTTTCTTAACGTGTCTGAGATATCAACTAAATTGATTATGCCGTGATTTTGTCGAAGACGCAATTAGAATATCAACTATCAACATTACGCATTGGCTGCGTCAACGTTGGTTCTTTAAATTCTCGATTTTCCTAATTGTTTGTCTCGTCTTCTGAACAACATTACTTTTACACTTGTTCCTTTCTGCGCGCCTCGTAGATATGGACGGAACCACTTTTGTTTGTATTGATGTGTTCTTTCTGCTCGTATTAATATTAATTTTACATCGACGTTCATAATGAATAGTGACCAGAACCTAATATTATGCACTCAGCCGCTTAAAATTATAATAGTAGACAAATGTTTGCCTGTAGATCAGAACCTTAATTTGCCCCCGGGATGCAGGTCTAGCTGCGATTCTCCTAGCACCTAGTAGTCTCGTTTTGCTTTTATTGGGAAGGGGAGGGGATTTCTGAAAGAGTAATTCAAGTATCACGAATATTCACCAGCAGCTAGGTCTGGGCAACGAGCCGTGTGTTTTGACTTGGAGCTCGACTCCGTGAACTTGTGTCTAGCTCGTGTTACGCGCCAATCAGTCGTTTTTTGAGTCTTAGCATTTCGTTATGTGTTTTGAAACCTCAATTAGGTTCATGTAATATTATATGACTTGCTTGTATTTGTATGCAATGGTGGATGCAGGATATTTGCAAAGGGGAGTTAAAAATTTTAAAAATCAAATACACAAGGAAGCCAACCAAAAAAATAATATATGGTAACAAATTTCATTAATAGAAAAAAAAGATCTCAGTACAAAGATAGTGTTACGATAAACAGATCACAGTAATAAGATTTTCAAAAGATAAAAAACAAAAAAACAAGTCTTGTGTTAGTTACAAGGACCTAATGAGATCAACAAAAAATAGCAATGTGCATTAGTAGAACTGCACCGGACGAGGTTTCATATCTTGAAATGTTTTAATAATAACACCATTAGAAATACTATCGAACACATTTTTTCCTACATGAGGCACCAAACAACCGCTAAAGAATTCATCATTCATTCGACTTCGTAAGTCATATTTGATAAAGTTCTTTGCCGAAATGCTCTTTCAACGGATGCAATAGCAACTGGCGGAAGCAAAACAAGTTTCATTAAACGAAATACAAGAGGATAATTTGAATGCTTCTTTGTTTTAACTAATCTTTTTGAAAGGTCACAAATCCCATGCATGTAAGAGAATCTTTCGTCCACATCACGAACAACAACAATATAACTTGCAAGCTAACACAAGAGCACCCATACTTAATTCATCGAAGTCATCAAGATATAACTCAGACATTCTCATTATTTTTCTGATGTCAAAATTTGAAAATGAGTTAATTGGATTTAAACAAGCAATTCCATGAAGCAAATAAGCCGTCACAACGTCAAAATGTTTATTAAATTTTTAAATTTACCAATCAATAATTTTGCAAAATATTTCAACCCAATAATGATGTGAGACTGTACAATCGAGTTTCGAGGCGCGGGTCGGGGGTTGACTTTTTGGGTTGACCTTTAATTTTCATTAAAGATCGAAGGGTATTATCCGAACTTATTTCCAATGGTTTTTATTTATGATATCAAGATATTTTGACTAGATTTGAGCTGTCTAGAGGTTGTTTCATCTGAGAGGGTCATTTTAGAGTATCAATTTAGCTTCTTTGAGGTAAGTATCTTGCCTAACTTTGTGTAAGGGAATTACCCCTTAGGATTGGAGTTGTTTGTGATATTTGTGTTATGTGAAAGCTGTGTACGCGAGGTGACAAGTGCGTACTCGGGATTATATGTGGAAATTGACCAGTTTAGACTCGTATACTTCTTTCATATATTTATTTGAAATTGTTAGCACATGTTATATCCATTTATTTGTCATGTTTACTTTCACGTGCTTTATTTGAAGTTGTCATTACATGTCACATCCTTTACTTGTCAAGTTTACTCTTATATGCTTTATTTGAAGTTTTTACCCCGTTTATCATTATGTGACTTCCTTTATTGTTGAGTTACTCTTAATTTAAATTGTTATTACATGATATCCTTTTGTTACCGAGTTTTTCTCATGCATTTAGACGTAGTTTCTAGGTTGTGTCATCCCTTTCATTGTTAGCCTATTTCACACACTAGGATCTAAAGTTTGCCATTTCGTGGAAATACCTTCATTATCGAGTTTATCATTAAACAATTAATTGAAGTTGATGTTACTGAAAGTCATTAGTCTACTTTAATTAAAGTTATGTTTAAAGGGGGTGTTGTTCATTGTTGAGTTACTTTCCTAGTGATTTTGTTGTTATTGAGATTCAATACACACTATGTTGAGCCGTGAGCTATTTGTTGTGGAAATACTAATATTGTTGGTTCTTTTGGAAAAGTTGTGGCCTATGGGCACTTGTGGTACGAGTTGATATATCATGTTGTTAGAACATGTATATTTTTATATGGATTTCTTGTTGTGATGCAGAGCATAAGGGTGGCATTTCATTATTGTTGTTATGCAGGCATAAGGGTGGCATCCCACTGTTGTCAATTGTGCGGAGTGATACAACTGGCTATTGTGTTATTGTCTGGGTGGAGCGATAAGGGTGGCTATTATGCAGAGTGATACAGGTGTCTATTGGAGTGATACAAGTGCTAACAATATTGTCAAGGCAGAGTAATACATGTGGATATCGAAGAAATAAGAGTGGCAATGCCAGAGATGACGTGTGATGGCCTGGGGGATATCATGTTGACGATATTTGTATGTCAGTGTGATTCTAATCGTGTATGTTATACACCTTACGTGAATTGTTGTGTTAATTTCAATGAGCTACTTGATGTCTTGGATATTATTTGTTGACTTGGGTTGTAATAGTATAATCGCACAAGCATACACCGTAGCATGCCACTTATACTAGTTCAGGAGTACGAAACGTAACATTTATTAATCATGCCCATGTATTCTTGTATTATCCACGTCCATGTGATATTGAGCTTGTGACCATGCCATGCGGATTGTGATAGTGAGCTTGTGACCATGTCGGGCAGATTGTGATTGTGAGCTTGTGATCATGGTGGGCTTATTGAGATTTGGCACGTGAGTTGTCCATGCGGTTGTGACTAGAAATGTGGTAACCAGGTGATGTGAGCATATGATATGTGGGTTGAGATTCGTGACTTGTTATTACGAGATGAGGTATCTCGAAGAAATTTTCATTGCGGACCTAGTGTTAGAACGACTTTATTAGTTGGTTGTTATTGGTTTTCCCTTATTTGGTTTCAATGGAACTTTAACGGTGTTCATATTGCTTTACTATTTATATCACATGTTGATCCTTGTTGCCATTTACTGATTCATGCTTTCATTATTAGATTTATACCTCTATTCTGCATAGGTTTATTTGACTAGTAGGTATGTTGACTTATACCTCATTACTACTCCACCGAGGTTAGTTTTGATACGTACTGGTTACCGACTGTGGTGTACTCATACTACACCTCAGCACATTTTTGTGCACATCCAAGTATTGGAGATATCAGACTCAGGCAAGGTTAGCTTATAGATCGCGAGGGTTCAAGATAGAGCTGCTTGACCGTGGCAGTTACTTGGAGTCCTTTCCTTTCATTGTACTGTCAGCTTGTTATTTGAACAGTATTATATTTTGATCTTTGAGATCTTTCTATGTATTCAGTCAGGATTCATGACTCTGTATTACCTAGTCTTTGGAGGTTGTGATGATTATGGCTGCGTAAGCTTATTTTGCTTTTATTTCGGTATTCATATTAAAATCTATTTTAAATTTATCATTGTTAAAATGGCTTAATTGTTGCAAGTAATCTGCTTACCTAGTCTTAAAAACTAGGTGTTATCACGATGCCTATGGTGGGATTTTGGACTGTGACAAAAAGTATTGAGCCTATGGCTTATGATGATGCAGCTAGGAGATTATATGGTCCTGATTCTTACCTTAATTTACCACACATGAGATATAATTTTAATCAATTAAATAAATCACAATAGTTCAAATGGTTTTCCTGAAACAACTTTGTCTAATCATTCCCTAATAGTACTGCTGGCTTGCTGTGACAACCCGACCGGTCGTCTCGAGAGTTGTATCCCTGTTTCCCAATTTGTTCTGCTTCTACTGTGTTCTACAGCTGTTATATGACTTAACGGGTTGGTTGGTTTGGGTCTAGAGTGATGTCAGAGTGAATTGAGACACTTAGTCTCTTAATTGGAAGATTAAGTTGAAAAAGTCGACCGGATGTTCACTTATCTGTAAACAGCCTCAGATTGTTTCGTTAACTTCGTTTGGTGATTTTGGAATTAGGAACGCATCTGGAATGTGATTTGGAGGTCCGTAATAGAATTATACTTGAATAGGCGAAAGTTGAAAATTTTGCGAATTTGACCGGCAGTGGAAATTTTGATAACGGGATCGGATTCGATTTCCGGGAATTGGACTAGATTCGTGGTGTCATTTATGACTTGTGTGAAAAATGTGAGCTCGATCGGACGTGGTTTGATAGGTTTCGACTTCGTTTGTAAAATTTGGAAGTTTAGAAGTTCTTTAGGCTTGAATCCGGGTGTAATCTGTATTTTGATGTTGTTTTGGGTGATTCGAGGGTTTGGCTAAGTTCGTATTCGGTTGTATAACATGTTGGTATGTTTGGTTTAGATCCCTGGGGCCTCGGGTTGATTTCGGGTGGCTATCGGACATGGCTTGGAGTTGGTGAAGCAGCTGAAGTACTACTGCTACTGGTGTAGCTACCCCTGCGGAGTGGGCATCGCAGGTGCAAGCCCGCAGAAACCGGGAAGGAACCGTAGAAGTGGCCATGGAAGAGTTGAGCAGAGGTTGCATGTGCGAAGATTATCCCGCACCTCTGATGGTCACAGAAGTGGGCAGAAGAGCGCAAATGCGAGTTTGATCCGTAGGTGCGATGGGTTCCCCGCACCTGCGATATGCGCAGATGCGGTCCTATGATCGCAGGATCGGAGGAAACAAGATAAGTGACTTCCGCAATAGCGGAAATTTTACCGTAGAAGCTGCTCCGCAGGTGTGAAAAGTCTAGGCAGAAAGTTTAAGAACAAGGGTTCGTGAATTTATTCTCATTTCAACATTTTGAACTCAGACTTAGGCGATTTTGAAAAGGATTTTCGAGGGGATTATTGAGTTAATCTTCTTGTACACGTTTTTGATCATAAATATTGTTTCCCCACTGATTTTCCCCACCTAGATTGTATAGTTTTGAGGTGAAATTTGGGGGTTTGAGGCTAGGGATTTGGATGACCTGTTGATGTCGGATTTTTGTAAATTTGGTATGGTTAGACTCGTGAGTGAATGGGCTTTCGGGTTTTGTGACTGTTGTCGGATTTCGATACGTGGGCCCTGGGGCCGGGTTTAAGCCGATTTCGGATTTTTGTCTATAATTCAGTACTTTTTTGTGGAATCTATCTCTTTAGCCTATATTGATTGTATTGTATTACTTGTGGTTAGATTCGGGATGTTCATACACCGATTTGAGAGACAAACACATTTTGGAGTAGAGTTTTGCCCAGATTGAGGTAAGTAACACTTTCAAACATAGTTCATATGGTTCAAAACCCCGAATTATGTGTTATATGATTGGTATTGAGGTAACGCACATGCCAAGTGACGGGCGTGCGAGCGTGCACCGTAAGAATTGTGACGTGGTTGATTCTATGGCACTGTGTAGTGATAATATCTTGTGGATATCCGTGTTCATCATGTGATAAAGTAATTGAGCTGTCAATCATCCTATATATCATGTTTAGGCTTTATGCCGATACTGTTGGGACCCGTAGTGGTTGTTTCTTGCTGTCACTTTACTGATTTTATTGTTACTCTGTACTCTGTCATATACATGCATTTCATATCATATACCAGTCGTAGTTGTTATCTATTTATTCATCATATTACTTTTTCAGGCTAAATTCATGATATTTTGGGCCCATGAGTGAGACTGGAGAGATTGATGACTGAGTGAGGCCGAGAGCTGATTATGAGTGATCTTTATGGGATCGGGCTGCACGCTGCAGTGATTATACTGATGTTATGATGGCACTTGGGCTGTAAGAGCCCCTCCAGATTCTGTAACACCCCCAAATGAGCGCGATTCATATTATTGAGGGATGGATCTTCCCTGGATATGGATCTTGTGCGAAGTACTTAATACCTGGAGATGGATCTCCTCCACCGGGCTGGATTGGCCTTTCCTCGGTACTGGGTGACCTATGGTCAATGTTGTATATATTCTGGGATGGATCTTCCCTGGTTCGCGTGAGCCATATACAATACTGAGTGGTTGAGAAATTAAGAGAGTGAGGACTTGAGTCACATAGCATGGTGCATCATTTACAACATATGCATTGGCATGTAGAGATAGTAGAGTTAATGTCTTCACCTTGTTCACTTTTTGTTATGTTACTGTTTTGAGCTATTTAGTAACTTGAAAGCATTACTACGTTTCCGCACTGTTATTTATATTGTTAGTCGTACTGATTGAGTTCGTCACTACCTTTTCAGTCCAAAAGTTGGACTTGTTACTTACTGAGTTGGATGTACTCACGTTACTCCCTGCACCTTGTGTGCAGATCCAGGTGTTTCTGGTTGATGTGCCGTAGAATTTCGGCACTTTTGATACTAATCACATAGACTTTCCCTCGTCTTTTAAATCATTTTTAGTTATTTGTTATAAAGTTTTGGTGTTTTGTAGTATACCATACTTGAAGAACCAAGAACATGGAAAAGATAACAAAAACCCGTAGAAGGGCAGAAATGCGGCAGTTTTGCAACCGCAAAAATGATGCGCGGGCCACAAACCAACCGCAGACTGAAGCAGCTGTTCCAATTTCTGAGAGAGGAATATGCGGTCTATTATGCGGCCGCATAACGCTTGTGCAGACAGCATAATGACCTCATAAGTGCAATAAAGGGTTATGCGAGAGCAATTTTGCGGTGTAGTCTACGATAGCATAATCAACATGCGGACCGCATAACGGATCTGCGATGGACAACTGGGAAACTGCGCGTGCAACTATGCAATGAATTTGCATTTATGCGGACCGCAAACGTGATCTGAGACCCGTTATGCGGTCGCAAATGTGATCTGTAGGGGTGTTTTTGTCAAAATTTGACCCCCGGCTTTTAGCCCATTATAAATAGATTATCTAGGATTTTTGTGTGATATCTTGTCTGAAAAAGATGCTACTTTTAGAGCATTGAATACACCATTGTTTTGGAAGCTTTTGAAGAGAGAAT
This sequence comes from Nicotiana knightiana, assembly GCA_005239525.1. NCBI lineage: Eukaryota > Viridiplantae > Streptophyta > Magnoliopsida > Solanales > Solanaceae > Nicotiana > Nicotiana knightiana. Next base: position 1,936 of record ML421674.1, on the reverse strand, counting down.
CTTGTATCTTTGTAAGCTTTATGACTTTATTTATTGCTTTGTTCTTAGATTCTAGTATGAGTAGCTAGTTTTAAATACTAAGGTTGTGGACCCTAAATGGGTGTAATGTTAATGAATGTTTACCATTGAATATATATAATGGTTGGTTGGTATTTATTCTTTTCTCATGCTTCATTTAATGTTGGTGGTTGCGAACATTGACTAGTGCCATTTCACTCTATCTTTACTTGGAAAAGTGGGTTAAGGTTTGGTAGTATTAAATAGAAAAAACTCAAGGCTTTAAACCTTGTTTAATAGAATTGCTTATGAATAGCGGATTCTATTTGGTATAAATTGGTTATTCTTAATTGCAACTCTTTCATATTTGGGAAAATCATAAAGAGAAAATACTACCTAACTATTGTCAAATATTGGGTGGTCATAAGAAACCATTTTCATTTCAAAGGACCTTCCATTAGAAGTATATCATATTAACACCAATAGCATTACATTCCATTGATGGGGACACAACCTTTGTTTCTTTAATCAAATTAATTACATTCTCACGACCAAATATTTTTCTTTATTACACATAATTACAACACTGTCTTTTAAACTAACGGAGTAGGAAAACGACTTAAATCAAGTTTCACACTTTTCAAGTAACCTATTCACGCGTATTCCCTATGGGATTCGACCCCAACCTATTTGGATTATTATATTTGACATCAACCGCCTTACATAATTTATTTAGGTGTAATTTGAGCGTATCAAATTTTTGTGCCGTTTCTGGGGAATACGATTTTGAAATTACTATTTAGTGCGTGCTTTACTTTACGTCTTCTTCTATTCCATCACACTTTGCTTGATTTGCTTGGTGTCACTAGGTAAGCATGGGTGAGTCGGAAGAAGCGAACCCTTTTGTGGATATAGATGAGTATATTGAGGATACAAATGCCATTGTCCCTCCAAGAGTTGATGCTGCCACTTTCAAGATGAAACACAGTCTAATCCTAATCCTCAAGGCAAAGGGGTTTTTCAGAAATTCCACAGATGATGATCCGACACAACATCTCAGAAACTTCTTGGGGGTGTGTGTGCGATGCACAAGCAGAATCACGTTTCAGATGATGCCCTAAGTCTAAGGGTGTTCAAGTACTCACTAACTGGAGAGGCAAGGAAATGGATCCGAAATCTACCACCTAATTCCATTCATACTCGGCCTGAACTTGTCCGAGCTTTCCTAGCTAAATGGTTCCCGCAAACAAGAAGTCTGAGCTGAGCAATAAAATTTTCTTCTTCAAGCAACTATCGCAAAAGCGTCTATATGAGGGATGGGATTGATTCAAGAAATATCTAGTGAGGTCGCCGAATCATGGTTTTTCGGACAACATCTGGTTGGAGAAGTTTTATATGGGCTTGGATCCTATGAATCAATCCATAGCCAAAAATGCAGTTGATGGATCCTTTATGGATAATTAATTTGCAAGGGTCACACAAATCCTTGACAAGATGGCAGAACATAACCAAGCTTGGCACTTGGAAGACACAACAGGTGGAATTTATGGTACTCATTCCTTGACTAACATGATTAAGGAAAACCAAGAAAGAGATCAAGTAATTGTCAGGCTTGCTACCAACATCAATGTGTTTACTAAGATGTTCACTGAAAGCCAAATGAAAAAAGGTGAATGTTGTGGAAGATGTGCAACCCTTGTCAAATGAGGATTACGAGGAAGAAAATTATGTCAACAACTCCCAAGGTGGTTACCGAAGGCAACACTAATAAGGTTCAGGATAACAAAACCAATGGAGGTCGAACCCGCAAGGGCAAGGCCATCAATAGTGGCGAAATGATCAAGGTAGTTCAAATAAAGGTAATTGGAGTAACAAAAACAACTATTCAAATCGAAGTTCAAACCCATATGTTCCACCAAAGTGGAAATATTCTAACTCT
>MDKJ01088112.1:0-40786 GCA_005239525.1 Nicotiana knightiana | reverse complement strand
GAGGGGGAGGGGGAGGGTTCCTAAAAAGGGTTAATTTTGTTTGACCCTCCTAAACTTTGTATCATACTTGAGCATAATACTCTCTCAACTATCAAATATAGTCGAGAATTCGGACAGTGGCGGATGTAGCCATGGCGTACTTAGAGTTTCGGATACGGGTTCGGTGAGTTCAAACTCTATATTTATCTTTAAAAATTTATTAAATATGTACAAATTATTAATTTAAAATCCACTAACATAGAAGGAATAAAATTTCGAATCCATTACCTTCAAATCCTAGCTCCACCTTTGAATGTGGCATTCGCTTCATGGATTCAGCTGAACCGTCCACATCTAGTAATTTTGATACAAAACATAAATTTATATTTTTATGTGAAAATTACTAAAATTTTAATAAATATTAACTTCTGAACCAGGGGCGAATCTATCAAGGCCCGAGGAGGTAGTACGCCACCTGCAAGCATTGATCGAAACTCTCTGTGTATATATATGTGTGTGTGTGTTTGTGTGTGTGATTGATTGTGAAGGGTTGAACCCTAGTGGCAACAATTGTTGAACCTTTTGGCTTGCTGCATCGTGTTAAAGTTACTTTATTCGTAATTTTTGACTTTCTTTATGTGTCTCTTATTAGCTAAGTATTTGCTTTTCTCACACAAAGTTAAAAATAACATTTTCTTTTGCAAATCTTCGCTCTATCATAACTATATATAATACTAAATTTTTCGTTCATCGATTTATATTATATACGAAAAAGGCAAATAATCCGAATCGAAGTCTAAAGTTGCTTAAACTGATAAAAAATTTACTCTATTTCAACATATAAATAGCGACACATTGGACGTTTAAAACTATGGCACCCGAAAGCTCCAAATCTCGAATCCGCCTTTGTTCTGAACACATTACTACAAATGTACAATGAATTTAATAATTAAAATTTTAAAGGTTGAATTCATTTAGTTAAATTATAGATTCGTTTCAAAATTTCTTGAGACGATATTTTAAAGGAAAAGGGGCAAATTTAACCATCCACCTGAATACATGTATGTACATATTTTTTTCATTTTTTCTCGTTGGAGGTTATAAAATTAACTACATTAAATTTAAAAATCCTTTATTTATTTTTCCTTTCTTATCTTTTACGGTTTTCAATCTTTTTCTTTTTTCTTTTTTCTTTTTCTCTCTCATTCTCTAGTGTCAATCGACACACTCCACTATTCTAAGCTTCAATACGAGCTTCAATTGCGAGTTAGCCTCTTCTTCAAATTGTTAATAATTCAAATCTAACAATATCTATCGATGACTTTCATCTTCCATTTCGGGGTGTTCGGTACAGTATCTAAACATTTCAGTTCGTTATTTGATATTCGGTTTCTTAAACACTATATCAATATCATACATAATTAAATTCGGTATTGTATAGGGTGAAAATCGGACCCATAAGCCGACCCGACTCCCGATAAATAAATCTGGCAAGGAACGCGATGACAATGAACCAGAACCGAGATAAGGGATTCGTCAAGTCAGGCACCGGGGGCACGACGCCCGCCCTCGAGTGTATCTAGGCCATGACCTCGGGATTAATCCAAATCCCTAAAGACTCCAGTGCGCATTATAAAGCAATTGACCATGATTAACGGAAGACCGTAATATCCGTGACCAATCGGATATCACGGTGCAGATCTCGGCACGTACTGACGGGATTCCAATAATTAGTTAAACGGGAGATTTTTACCTTTTATGGAGTTGTAACTAGAGTAGGATTCCCCTACTATATAAAAGGAGTCTGACTATTCATTAAACACATTGTAACTTGCATCCCAAAGCAATATACTATTATTTTCATTATTTTTCATAGCTGTTATTCTCGTTCACCAGTACTAGCCATTGTGAATCCGGATCGAGGGCGGAAATTTCATCAAGGCTGGGATTATCCTCCTCGCGTGGTTTGAATTTATTATATCTTTATTTGCTTATTCTAACGCAAGTTATTGTTTGTATCGAATTAATCTACGTATCCTTAAAACCACTCACAATTTTAATTGTTATCCGATTTTGAGGATAAACAGTTTGGCGCTCACCGTGAGGCTAAGGATAATAGTGGCAGTTTGATTCAAATTTCCATAACGCACCCTATTTTACACTTGTTCTTTGAAGTGTCTTTGATTTCAGAACAAAGTTTAAAATGTCGAACTCCCTATCTGCATCTCTAAATGTGGATGCTGAGTTCAGTCACCACGGCGAGAACAACAATGCGGTACCCAGTAACGAGGTGCCACTTGTCGATCCTATCGGGGTTCCGATTGCAGACCCGATCGACGCTAACTCACATGTGGCCATCAATGTCAATCTGCCTACCAATCCTGAGAACAGCGTCCCTGAGGGAGTCCGATCGGCAGCCCAAAATATACACGACGGTGAATGAGATGGGATCAACTTGCGAGTGATCTTCGAAATGCTGCAGGCCCAACAGGCAGCAATAGCCCAGCTGCAAAACCAAAGTCGCGCCCCCAGCAGAGTTGAGCCCAAGCCGTCCCAGGAAACCAGTCGCAGAAACGAACCAATCACGGAGAGGCCGAGCGAAGCTGAACCCGAGACTAACCCTGGAATCATAAAAATGCTCGAGGAATTGAAAAAATGGGTAGAATTGGTAGAAAAGAAAATTGAATAGAATGACCAAAAGGTGAAAACTTATAATTCCAGGGTCGACCAAATCCCTGGAGCGCCATCGATATTGAAGGGATTGGATTCCAAGAAGTTTGTGCTGAAACCTTTCTCTCTAAGAGCAGCTCCAAAGCCAATTCCAAAGAAGTTTCGCATGCCCGAAATTCCTAATTACAACAGAAAAATCGACCCAAATTACCATGTGACCTCCTACACATCAAAGGGAATGACTTAGAGGATGATGAGATCGAGTCTATTCTACTAATAAAGTTTGGGGAAACTTTGTCAAAGGGAGTTATGATATGGTATCACAACTTAATCCCTAATTTTATTGACTCATTTGCTATGCTTGCAGACTCCTTCGTGAAAGCACACGCCGGGGCCATCAAGGTCGAGACCAGAAAGTCGGACCTTTCAAAGTAAAACAGAGAGATAATGAGACACTCAGGGAATTCGTGTACCGGATCCAAATGGAACGAATATACTTTCCTCCGGTCGCGGACAATTGGGCCGTTCAGGCCTTCACCCTAGGACTCAAGACTCGAAGCTCGTTGGCTTCGTAGCAGTTGAAGCAAAATCTGATAGAATATTTGACCGTAACATGGGATGACATACATAACCGCTATCAATCAAAAATTAGGGTTGAAGATGATCGTCTTGGGGCCACTTTGGGGTCTGTTCATCCTGTCAGAGCTATCGACAGATCCAAGAGAGACATCAATCATGAACCAAGATAGGATAGGGATCTGCATCAACCATACAATAGAGACCGAAGAGGTAATGGTTCCGGGAGGAACCCCGTGAGAAATGAAACCAGGAGTGATCGAGGTTAAAATAATCGAGGACTCATGAGCAAAAGCGGTTTCGACAGGCCCATAGGGCCCAAGAAAGCTCTAAGGTTATCGGAGTACAATTTCAATGTTGATGTTGCTGCCATCGTATCTGCCATCGGACGCATTACCAAGTGGCCTCAACCTATATAGTCTGATCCAGCCCAAAGGGACCCTAACCTAATGTGTAAATACCATGGCACTCAGGGTCACAGGACAAAAGACTGCCGATAATTGAGAGAGGAAGTACCCCGGTTATTCAATAACGGACAACTCCAAGAATGTTTGAGCGATCGAGCCAAAAACCATTTTAGGAAAAAGGATTCTAGTAAGTAGATTGAGCAGGAGGAAGCTCAGCACGGCATAAACATGATCATCGGCGGGGTCGACATCCCCCAGGGATCGATGTTAAAACGCACCAAAGTGTCCATCACTAGAGAAAAATGGACTCCAGATTACGTGCCAGAATGAACCTTAACTTTCAACGACGAGCATGGTGAAGGCATCGTGCAACCACACAACGATGCACTAGTGATATTCCTGTACTCACAAATAAATCTCGAGTTAAACGTTTGTTAATAGTTCCAGGAAGCTTGGCCAATATCATCGGATCGAAAGTCATAGAGCAGCTGGGTCTGCAAGACCAAATTGTGCATGTTGTCCAAGTTCTAAACAGATTCAATATGGAATGTGAGACCACTAAAGGGGAGATAACACTACCAGTGAACACCGCCGGATCCATTCAGGAAGCAAAGTTCTACGTGATCGAAGGAGCTATGCGATACGATGCTCTGTTCGGGAGGCAGTGAATTCACAACATGAGGGCAGTGCCCTCGACACTACACCAAATGTTGGAATTCCCAACGCTGTGAGGGATTAAAACAATTTATGGAGAACAACAAGCCGCTAAGGAGATGTTCAGGGTAGACGAGGTGGTCCCGATATCCGCACTTTCTACACCAAAGGATCCGAGTTCGGTCACCTAGAGAGGGATCAAATAGAAATCACTGACACCATCCTAGACCGAACTAGACAAGCAAGGGACAAATAAGGACGACGACTAAGGAGTTCCCAGAACCTTCATTGTCCTCGACGCCACCAAATAAATGATCGAAGAACTAGAACAAGTCATATTGATCGAGCACCTGGCTGCTCGTAAGGTATACCTAGGCACAGGGTTAAACCTTGAGCTCAGGGAAAAATTCAGTAAATTCCTTATGGCTAACATAGATTATTTTTCTTGATCTCACCTCAACATGATAGGGATCCCGCCGGAGATAACTACCCATAAGCTGAGCCTGGATCCGAAGTTCCACCCGGTCAAACAAAAAAGGAGGCCTCAGTCCGAAGTCAAGCATGGATTCATCAAAGACGAGGTATCTAAACTCCTTAAAATAGGGTCCATCCGGGAGGTCAAATACCTCAATTGGTAAGCAAACATAGTGGTAGTCCCCAAAAAAAGGGAATAAATTAAGAAAGTGTGTAGACTACAAAGAAATGAACAAGGTGTGCCCAAAGGACTCTTTCCCTCTGCCCAACATCGATCCCATGATCGATGCGACAGCCGGCCACGAGATCCTCAGCTTTTTCGATGCCTATTCCGGGTACAAGCATATTCTGATGGACCCAGGCGACCAGGAAAAACCGTCCTTCATCACTAAGTACGGAACATACTGTTATAACCTAATGCCATTCAAACTAAAAAATGCCGGTGCCACTTACCAACGCCTTAAAACGAATGTTTGAAGAACAAATAGGAAAAAATCAATGGAGGTTTACATTGACAATATGTTACTTAATTCCCTGCAAGTAGAGGACCATTTGAAACATTTGCAGGAAACCTTCAAGATACTAAAGAAATATAAAAAGGAAGCTTAACCCAAAAAAATGAACATTCGGAGTCGGGTCTGGGAAATTTCTCATATTCATGGTGTCTAATCGGGGGATCGAGATCAATCTCGATAAAATCAAGGTTATAGAGAACATTATCATGGTGGACAATGTCAAGGTCGTTCAAAGGTTAACCGGGCGCATAGCCGCATTAGGACGATTCATTTCAAGGTCCTCCGACAAGAGCCATCGGTTCTTCTTGTTATTGAAGAAGAAGAATAATTTCTCGTGGACCTTGGAGTGTCACAAGCCTTGGAAGAACTCAAGCAGAACCTTTCGAGCCCGCCTTTGCTCCGTACTCCGAAGGCAGATGAACAATTGTACATCTACCTGGCGGTATCTGAGATAGCGGTAAATGGAGTCCTAGTTCTGGGAAGATGAAGGTATGCAATTTACTATCTACTATGTTAGTAGGACTCTAGGCGAGGCTGAAACTAGGTATTCCCACCTAGAAAAATTAGCGCTCACTTTTCTAAGCACATCTAGGAAGTTAAAACCATATTTTCAATGTCATCCCATATATGTCGTAACTATTACCCATTGAGGAACATAATGCATAAGCCCGAACTCTCGAGGCTATTGGCCAAATGGGCCGTAGAAATCAGCGGGTACGATATAGAATATCGACCCCGAACCGCCATCAAATCTCAAATTTTGGCAAACTTTATGGTCGACTTCACGCTGGCCCTAATTCCTAAGGTCGAGAGGGAGTTGTTGTTGCACTCGGGGACCCCTTCCGGAATCTGGACCCTCTTTTGAGGATGGTGCCTCGAACGAAAAGGAGTCCGACTTGGAATTGTGTTGAAGCCACCAACGGGTAATTAGATAATCTATTACAACTGTAAAATTGACTAACAACGAGGCCGAGTATGAGGCCATGATTGTAGGTCTTGAACTGGCTAAAAGCATGGGGCCGAGGTGATCGAAGCTAAGTGTGATTCCCTCCTTGTGGTGAACCATGTCGATAGAATGTTCAAAGTCAAAGAAGAACGGATGCGAAGGTACATGGATAAGCTACAGGTGACGTTACATCGATTCAAGGAACAGACTTTGCAACATATACCTTGGGATCAAAACAATGAGGCCGATGCTCTTGATAACTTAGGATCGTCGGTCGACAATGATGAATTCAACTCGGGAACAGGCGTACAACTCATGAAATAGGTAGTGGAAGAAGGCCACGCCGAGATAAATTTAGAAAAACTTACCTGGGACTGGAGAAACAAATATATAGATTACCCAAAGTTCGGAAAACTGCCCTCAGATTCTAAAGAAATGAGAGCTCTGCGGACAAAGGCTGCCCGTTTCAGCTTGTCTAAATATGGTGCCTTATTCAGGAGAACACTTGATGGCCCACTCGTCATATATCTAGGACCGGTAGATACTGAGTATGTTTTGAGGGAAGTCCACGAATAACGACCTCAATATCCAGAAGTGGGGCCACCCCGTTCTCGTTGGTCTATGGTGCCGAAGCTCTAATACCGATCGAAGTAGGAGAACCGAGTCTCAGGCTCCAGTATGCGACTGAAGAGTCAAATGACGAGGCCATGAGTGTGAGCCTAGAACTGTTAGACGAGAGGCGCGAGGCCTCCCTCGTTCGGTTGGCCGCCCAAAAATAACGGATCGAGAGGAATGACCATCGAAGAGCTAACCTCAGACATTTAAATGTCGGGGACTTGGTTTAAAGGAAGGTGACCCTAACTACCCGAAACCTGAACGAAGGGAAGTAGGGACAAAAATGGGAATGTTCATATCGAATTATCGAGATCACCGGCAAAGATAATTCTCGGACAGCCTGGATTTGGTGGATAGGATTTATTGTAAGGGCCAAAAGATCAAATAAATCGTGTGCACATAGACCACTCAAGCCCTAGCACGAAGCTTGTACACATTTGCAACCTTGTATGTTGCGCACATAAATGAAAGAAAGTTTCTACCTTGCAGATAAATATTTTGTCTCTTAAAAACTATTACATTTATGTTTCTTAAGGACATCGAGCCCAAGGGCCACCCCTATCTTGATCCAAGAGATCACCCACACTCGGGGACTATCATCCAAGTCAAGCTCGAACAGCTCGGGCTATCGAAGCTCGGGGGCACAAAACCTATTAGGCAGTGCCCGAACTTTAAAGGCTACGACCATCCTCGTTCGGGACTGTTGTCTAGGGAAAAAATAGATGGCTCAAGTATCTGATCTCGTCAAATTTCACTCCTTTATTTGAGGATATGAAAATGGTTGATGCAATAGTAATACCCAACAAGAGTCGGGGTCGAATTCCCCAGGGAGCTATGTGAATGGGTGTTAGTAGTATATATATTAGTATATGGAGTTGTATATCTAAAATTTCACTTACGCAATATTTGGTTTTGTTTGAAAATCTAGATTAAACTACGATTGCGATTTAAAGACTGAAACTAGGAAATTGTTTTTTGTTGTTTTTCAAATGATATAAAAGTCATAGGTCTATCACCTTCACCTAGATGTTCATCTAATAGGTTGTATACTTTAAAGCTTGTTTTATTGGTTGGGGTGTATTATAGCTATGAACACTCAAGTACCAACTCATACCTCTCGATCAAAGAGTGATTTTTTCCCAGTTTGGCTTTCTCAAGTCTTTATGGGTATTGAACAAAGCAGTTGATAATAAGCTCAAGTCGGATTTTACTATCTCTAGGTTCAACCCTTTAATTGGCCTTATCAATCTCTCGATTGACCCACTTTCTTGTGAGCCAAGTTTTCGTAGACTAAGTCTCTCTTTCTCAAGTAGATACCAAGTCAAATAGGCATGAAATAGGGTTTGCAACCATTTATTCTTCATATAAAAGCAAGAACAAGGCTAGATAATCAACACCCAACCATAAACAAGAAATAAATCAAACACCCATTAAGTTTACACATTAGGGTTGAGTCACAACCCTAGTGAAAATCTATCTACTCATGCTTAAATTACAAGAAAAAGAAGAAGAAGTGATAATTAAACCCATAATGTTAATTAAAATGATGAAATCAATATTCAAAAAGCTCAAAATAGCAAAACCTACTAAAAAGAGCAAAAGAAAATGTCTAGTGTTGCTGCTGATGTCAAAAGTTAACCTAAAGAAGTGAAACTCTTCTAGTTATACAATGATGGAATTTTCGGACAAAAATACCTTTTCGAAGGTTCTACGGCCGCACAATTCCATGTGTAGTCCGCACTTTGCTTTAGCCTGATAGGATTGGAAACCTTCGCACTTTTCTTCAGCCTGACAAGATTTGAAATCTTCGGCCGCATAATTCTGAATTGCGGCTGCACTTCTCTATTTTTGCGGACATCAAAAATATGTCTGCGGCCGCACCTTGCTCTTCTGCAGTCCGCATAAATGTGGTTGCTGCCGCATAGCTGTTCTTCTGCAGTCGCATAATTGTGCGGTCTGCACTCTTGTTGAACTTGAGATGCAGGTTCTCTGAACTTTGGCTCTTACCCAGTTTCTGTCGGCTGCACAATTTCATGTGCGGTCCGCATCTTGCAACCTTATCTAATGGAATTGCTTCATGACCTACGGCTACAGATGGTATTCTGTGGTTCGCACTTTGATCTTTTGTGTTGTTTTTGTCCTTATGTTCAGATTAATCCTTCTTGAAGTGGTTTTCATCTTGGGAACTCATCTTCCAATATTCCTGCAATTAAGCATTTTTATAAGTTTTCGGGAATACAATTAAGTGATTTTGGACTAAAACGAAAGCTAAAAGGCGCTAATAAGTAGTCAAAATCCCCACTTATCAACTCCCCCCAAACTTAATCTTTTTCTTGTCCTCAAGCAAATAAAGTAGTTCCCACCTCCTCAATTTACGAGCCATTCTAGCTAATCAAAGGTGAATCAATCACACATCAATTGGGACCAACAATTACCCACGAAACTTATGAATTATCAACAAGGCAACAAGTTTACTTTTTAATCATGAATAGTTCTAATGTGACACTTGAGCATCAAGAGTTGAATTCATTCATCAAGGAAGCTCGCTCTTTCATGTAGGTCATTGTGGATCCCAAACTCCTCCTCCTCTACTCTCCTTTTTCCTATCTCACTTAAGAATATAGCACTCAATTCAACGATTTGTGAAAGGTTCACTCGTCTCTCTCAAAAGAATGCCGCAAGTACGACTTTAAGTACCATAGGCTTGCCTCTCATATAAATCACCACTAATGTAAGCTTACTCAGCTCGAAATCACGTAGGTATTTTTCGGGATGCAATGAAGGCTTTTGGACTAAGGTTGGATAATCTATGATAGAACATATTCATCTTTCCTTAAGCACTCCATTTTCTTTTATCGGCTCATCCTTTTGCCAACTCTTTAAGGCATTTTCTTTTCCTTAGGCGAACTAGAGAGACTTAACATCACTCTTTCTTGGTTATGATATTCATTTTCTCCTTCTTTGCTTTTTCCATGCTTTGCATCATTACTTTTCTTTGAATCCCTTGAACTTTTCAACTTCTTTCTTTTTGTTATCTCTTTTTCTTGCCTTTCCTTCTATTCATTTCTTTTCTCTTTTGCCTTGATACCTTTTTACAAACTCCTCGTCTCAGCCCCAAACTTACATTTTTAGCCAATTGTTTCACAAGAGTGTTAAGGAAAGCTCGGGTTCCAAGAGAGGGTCACAACAAAATGGGTAAAGGCTTGTAACATGGTGATCAAATGAGAAAGGTTTTAGGATCAATTGGGTTGACTAGGGATAAAAACTTTGGTAGTCCATGGAAAATTTCAAACGGGTCAAGGAGAACCTACAATCACTTCTCAAGCTAAACAAAACATAAAATTTCGCCTAGAAACACATTCGGGGCAAGTTCCAGACCATTCACACGGGTACTTGGACTTGCAACAAAAACATCTCATCTCTCACGCAATTGGATTGTTAAAGAGGGTAGAGTCGATGGCTCACAACGACCATATTCAAAATTGAAAATCACTATGGTTCGACTAAACCACTCGATAATTGCCTAAGTCAATACAAGAGTTACAAGGCCACTAACTAGAGCTATTTCTTTCCAAAATAATTATTTTTAACCATAAGTATGTAGTTAAGTGTGTTGGTACCAAGTGAAGAATGTTTGATTCTTCGAGCCTGACTCAATTAGGTCTTTTTATTCATTATTACTACCATTCTTACCTAAACACCAAAAATGGGCTCAATACCTTAAGAAGGTTGTTACACCATCCACCGTTGGGAAGAGACACCCAGTTCACACAAAATTACCTTTGGAAAGAACCGTGGCATTAAGAAAACCAAAGGCTTATTGCTCACTAAAACATAAAAAACAGCTACAAAATTAGAAATAAGCCACTAGATTAAAAATACAATATTAAGAAAATAGAATAAAGAAGCTAAAAAGCAAATTACTGAAAGCATAACGAATATACATAATGAGAGAGGAAAAGAGAGAATATATATACATCAATAGAGAACGGAGAGACTATATATGCAGAATAAAGAGAGAAAAAATATTGTCAGTTATTACAAACCAAATGTCTAAAAGTCATCCAATAGCAAATAAACTCCATCCCCACGATTAAAAATAAGCATTGTCCCTGATGCTTAACAAAACGAGAATAAAGAAGGGTAAGAGTGAAAAATACTCCCTATGCGGACTTGGATATCTCTTTGTCCATAGCAGCGCCACCGCCCTCACTCTCCTCTAACAGTATTCCATCATCATCAGCTCTAGGAGTAACTGGGTTGGTGAACATCTGGCACACTACCTCAGCAGTGTCGGCAGCCAGGTCTAGCTCCTTAGACTGGCCAGCTAGTGCTACTGGAGCTGATAGTGCTACTGGATCTGCTGATGCTGGTGGGCCTGACCCTATGAGCATATCGAATGTAAGATCATCATCTGTTTCTATCTTGGTCACCTCTCTCCTCAACATGTCAACTGATTTATTGGACGCCTGGATTTCCTCATTTACTTTACCTGCTTCCCCAACTCTTCAATAACTACTCCATCTGCTACCAAGGTGTCCATGATGGTGGTATGGTTTTCCAATATCTTCTATAATGTATCCTCGACTGTCATAGGAATCTGGGGTACCGAAGTGGATGATTGTGCTGCAACAAAACTGGATATGTCAGACAACTTTGTAGTGGCTATCTACATCCAGTTGTTGAGGCTCACTAGTGTTTGGGAGACTCGCAACGCAGATAGTGGATGAGTGGGCATGGGCACCAGCTTCAAAGCCCGTGTGGAAGGCACTAATGCTGAAGGACCTGAAGAAGGAGGTAGAGGCACAACTGCTGCATCACCAGAAAGTTCTACTGAAGTAGATGGCATGTCAACCGTCTCAGCAGATACCCCGACGGGCTCATCGGACTGGCCTGCAATGGTAGAGGGTTGACCTTTTTTATTTGGGTTTGCACCACCCATCAAAGAATACCATGAGAAGGGTTTCTTCGCTCGCACCTTGGTATCAAATCCCTTGGATCCACACCTGCATCCGTAAGGTACTCAGTGATATGTTGGGATATGAGTAGGATGTGTCACCTTGCCTGGCGACCACAGACATGTTGGGGCCAACATCACGACACCCACAGTGATTGGGTACCCGGCCATGACAGAAGCGACTCGCACTATCCGTCGAATTGGAAGATTTGTTTCATTTTGGCATAGGTCTAGTCTGCTACACACGAATGTTTTCTATCCCTTTGCCTCAAAATATAGGGCGTTCTGCTGAATGAGAACCCCTATTGTGGTCCATGCTGGAGGCGGCCCCGAAGATGCAAGAATCTCAGCTAGCCATGTTCGAACTGCATCTCCTATTGCTAACTTTTCCAGGTATTGTACAGGCTCCACATCCTCAAACCTTAAATACGTGTTCAGGGTGCATTGATCGAATCTCACCTTTAGATTTCTCACTTTTTCTACCTTGGTCCCTTTCTTTATATGCATCACATTGGCGTTAAATTCCCGGACCAAGTATTCCTTGGCATCTACCACACTTTGGGTGAACCACATCTACCCCTTTCGCTCCCGGAACTGTCTCAACACTGACGGATATTATTTGTCAAGGTCTTTTAACATAAAATGACACTCAAGAGTATGCGATCTCACTGGCCACCACTCTCGGAAGCTTGTGAAAGTAGCCATACTAACAAACCTATCTTCCTAAATTTCTTTCTTCTTCGACCTCTCAAGGCCAGCAACTCTGGTATCACCCCTCGGCCATAATCCAGAATATCATCAACATCCACTGTAGTAGTAGGTGAGTTGAGGGAATGTGTTGATAAGGGCTTCGAAGCCTGGATGTCACCTTCCGAACCCTCAGAAGTGCTTTCAGAGGAGGTAGGATCGTCTCTAAGCTAGTATTTTCCCTGAGGCTGTTGTAGCTGTGACTGCACAGCAGGCTGCTCTTGCACTGATTCGCCCTCCGAAGCTTCCTTAGACAGGGCATATGAACTAGATTCATAGGGCTCGGGCTGTATTCCTCGGCCTACTGTGGCTTTCTTACTGATTACTATTTAGAGGGCGAGGGGTAAATTTCTTTTGCCTACGCCTCTGGAAGGTTCACCCTTCCCCTTTGATGTATCAACACGACCTTGTGATCTAACCATTTTCTGCAACAAACAGCAACATGAGTCAGTTTTAGTTCAAGTTCAGATAAACAGACACTCATAGAACAAGATATGTTTGTAGAGAAGGGAAGTGCAGTCCGCATAATTGCAAGTATGGATGCAGCCTAGGTTGTGCGGACCGCACAATTTGGACTTGCGGCCCAAAAGATAAAACTACAGTCCGTACAATTGTCAGTACGGCCGCACTATGAATACCTCAAAATGGCAACTCTATGATGAAAGAGATTATCTTGATCTGCGGCCGCACACACTTTTTTGTGGCTGTGGTAGGAGTAATGCGGTATGCACAATTTTATGTGCGGTCCTCACATTATTGCCTTACCAATTGCCCTAGTCAACACTTCTGCAGACCGCATAATTTCTTGTGCGACCACATTTTTCAATATTAGGTCGGGCATATTTCCTTAAGGATTTCGATTTATGCACAAATTGGACATGGTAATAGCTATTAAACATGATAATTAAGATACCCATTCCCCAAATAGCAATTAGGAGTTTACCCACACAAGTTAAACAACACATGGATAGCAAATTGACTTCTAATGACAAATGGTAAAAAATAACTGACAAATTGTAAACTAAACTAAGAAAAATAAAGAATCCTAGAAATTATTTGAACATACCAGTGATGAAGTAGTGCTAAGGAATTATCACAGATGCGTGTCAAGGTGGTAGATGAGTGAACAGATGTGTGCAAAGTTTTAGCCTATTTTTGAGTGCTCAGAGAATGAAACGTTTGTACAGTAGCCTTAGCCTCACTATTTATACAAGGAGGATCTAGCTAAGGAATAAGAGACGAGTGAGGCTGAAGAATTCCTTCTGTGGTCCACACTCTGTTACCTGAAGGTTCACTTCCTTTTGATGATCTGCGATTCACAGATTTGGCTGTGCGGCCGCACTTTGGCTTTTTCTCTAACAAACAAACTACAGAGAATTTGCATTTTTCCATATCAATTTTGGCGGTTCACACAAGAAGGGTGCGGCCGCAATTACCTTCTGTTGTAGCATTCAAAATTGTGCGGTCCGCACATTTGCATCTGTGGTTCACACTTTTTCCTTGCTTACCCATTTTTTTCTGAGTACAGTTCCTGTAAATCAAACTCATTCCTTCACCACACTTCAAATCCAGTTAGCAAAAAATAACGCCTATCTAAAGAAGACGAAAAGAAAAAAACATGGGTTGCCTCCCATGAAGCGCTTGATTTAACGTCCCGGCACGACGCAGATTACCATCACCTCAAATGAATCACTACCACCACATGGATAGCATCAGTTTATCCCAAATAATGCTTCACCTGGTGAACATTGACTCGCAATACCTCATCATTTTTGTTCTTCAAGTCCAATGCACCAAAAGGTGTCACACCCACAGTTTCAAAGGGACCACTCCAATTGGATTTTAGCTTTTCGAGAAACCTCTTTAATCGTGAGTTGAACATCAAAACAAGATCGCCCATCTTGAACTCCCTGTTTCAAATGTATTTGTCAGGAAGGTACTTCATTCTTTCTTTTTACAAGGACGAACTTGCATATGCATGGTACCAGAACTCATCTAATTTATTCAAATATGCAACCCGCAAGTTAGCGGTTGTATCCCAATCAAGATTTAACTTTTTTAAAGCCCGCATGGCCTTGTTCTCAAGTTCCACCGGAAGATGACAAGCTTTGCCAAACACCAACTGGTATGGAGACATCCCGATAGGAGTTTTGAAAGCAGTCCAATAAGCCCATAGTGTGTCATCAAGCTTCTTTAACCAATCCGTCCGGTTATCATTCACTGTTTTGGACAAGATACTCTTTATCTCCCGGTTGGAAACTTCCATTTGACCGCTATCTTGAGGGTGATAGGGAGTCATAACTTTATGAGTGAAACCATATTTTCTAAGCAATGTGTCAAAAGATTTATTGCAAAAATGTGATCTCTCATCACTTATGATAGCCCCTGGAGTACCAAATCTTGTAAAAATATTCCTTTTCAAAAATGCCACAACACTTCTCGCTTCATTATTGGGTAGAGCAACGACCTCAACTCATTTAGACACATAATCAACCGTGACCAAGATGTAGGTGTTTCCACAAGAACTCACAAAGGGACCCATGAAGTCAATCCCTTACACATCAAAGATATCAATCTCCAAAATGGTAGTGAGAGGCATTTCATTCTTCTTTGACATTCCCCCCGCTCGTTGGCATTCATCACATCTTTTCACCATATTAGTTTCATCTTTGCAGAGAGTGGGCCAATAGAAATTGCAATTTAGCACTTTAGTCGCCGTTCTTGCTCCTCCATGGTGACCACCATAAGGCGAAGAGTGACAAGCCTCAAGAATAATATTTTGCTCTTCATCTGGTACATATCTTCCAATTACCCCATCCGTACAAATCTGGAAAAGGTACGATTCATCCTAATAATAGTCTTGACAATCATGTTTGAGCTTCTTCCTTTTGTTTGAAGAGAACTCATCCGGGATGATACCACTTACAAGAAAGTTTGCTAGATCCGCGAAAATTGTCACCTCTTTCATTGAAATAGCCAAGAGTTGCTCAATGGGGAAGGATTCATTGATTTCAAGGCCATCATGCGGTCTCCCCTCCTCCTCCAAATGAGACAAGTGGTCTGCCACTTGGTTTTAACTTCCTTTTCGGTCTTGGATGTCTATATCAAATGATTGCAACAAAAGCAACCATCTCATAAATCGAGCTTTGGAATCTTTCTTACTCATACGATAACAAAGTGTCGCATGATCCGTGTGGACAGTCACTTTTCCACCCATCAAGTACGGGCTGAACATCTCAATAGCAAACCCAATGGCAAGGAGATATTTTTTAGTAATGATGTAATTGACTTGGGCATCATTCATAGTCTTACTAGCATAGTATACAGGATGAAAAATCTTGTTGATACGTTTTTCCAAAACTGCTCCAACCGCTACATCACTAGCATCACACATGAGCTCAAAAGGAATGCTCCAATTAGGAGTGGTGATAATGGGAGTAGTTGGCAACTTGAACTTTAGCAATTCAAATGCTCTCATGCAATCATCATTGAAGTGAAATTTAGCATCTTTCTCCAAAATCTTTCACATGGGATTGACCACTTTAGAAAAATCCTTTATGAAGCGCTGGTAGAAACCCCCATGGCCCAAGAAACTTCTCACGCCCTTCACATATGTTGGAGTTGGAAGTTTAGAAACCACCTCTATTCCCTTCTTTGAAATCTTGTGGCCAAGGAAAATACCCTCCTCGACCATGAAATGGAATTTCTCCCAATTTAACACCAAATTCGTTTCTTCACACCTTGACAATACCTTATCCAAACTTGCCAAGCAATTACCAAAGGAATCCCGGACTACCAGAAAGTCATCGATGAAGACTTCAAGATAGTCCTCTACCATATCCATAAAAATCTCTATCATACACCGTTGAAAAGTCGTTGGTGCATTGCATAATCCAAATGGAATCCACTTGAAAGAGAAATTGTCATAGGGACAAGTGAAAGTTTTTTTCTCTTGATCTTCCGGGGAAATAAGGATTTGATTGTAGCCTGAATATCCATCTAGAAATCAATAGAACCCCCGGCCATCCAACCTATCAAACATTTGATCAAGAAAGGATAGTAGGAACTGGTCTTTCCTTGTGACTTTGTTTAGCTTCCGATAGTCCATACACACTCTCCAACCGGTCGCCGTTATTTTTGGAATCAACTCGTTCTTATCATTGGTGACCACACTTATGCCCTCTTCTTCGGAACACATTACACCGGAGAATTCCATGAATTGTCGGAAATGGGGTAGACAACCCCGGCATCTAACCACTTTAAGATCTCCTTTTTGACCACTTCTTGCATGGCTTCATTGAGTCTCCTTTGATGTTCAATGGAGGGTTTGGTATCTTCCTCCAAATTAATCTTGTGCATGCGAAACTCGGGGCTTATTCCCCAGATATCCTCCAAAGTCCACCTAATAGCTTTCTTCCTCTTGTGGAGCACCGCCAATATAGAGTCAACCTGCACGTTAGTCAAACAAGAGGAAAGAATAACCGGTAAACTAGAGCAAGGGCCAAGGAATTCATACCTGAGATGTGGAGGTAATGGATTCAACTCCAACATAGGAGGATCTTCAATTGAAGGCTTTAAGATCCAAGAAAAGCTTTTGGGGTACATAATTGTACGGCCCCATCCCTTGCAAAGAATTAACACATTTCATGAAGCCATCCATGTCGTCATCATCAAAATTGAGCAAAACGACCTCTAAAATTTCACCCACATTAACCGTGGAACTTGTATCATCAATAATCATATTGGTCACCAAGTCCACGAACGAACACACTTCATTGTTATTCAGTTGCCTCATAGATTTGCACACGTGGAAGACCACCTTTTCATCACCCACCCGGATAGTGAGTTCACCGGCTTCCACATCAACAAAATCCTTACCCTTGCAAGGAAAGGTATACCAAGAATAATCGACACCTCATAGTCCACTTTACAGTCAAGAATAACAAAATCCACGGGGATAATGAACTTGTCAACTTGAACGAATACATCCTCAATCACCCACAACGGTCTCTTCATTATATGATCAGCCATTTGAAATCTCATATATGTGATCTTGGTTTCCCAATTCCCAATGTCTTGAAAACCGAATAGGGAATCAAGTTAATACCCGCCCCAAGATCACAAAGAGCTTTTGCAAACTCGGCACATCCAATGGTACAAGGAATTGTAAAAGCACCAGGATCTCCAACTTAGGAGACATCAAATGCACAACTGCTCACTTGGTGAGTGACTCTGATAGTTTCAAAATTCATTGATCTCTTCTTTTTCACCAAGTCCTTCATAAAATTTGCTTATCCGGGCATTTTATCCAAGGCTTCAACTAATCACACATTTATAGAGAGACTCTTCATCATATCAATGAACTTCTTGACTTGATTCTCGCCATTTTTCTTAGCAAGCCTTTGAGGATAGGGAGAAGGTGGCTTAGGAAATGGTACCTTAGACTTATGCACTACCAATTCTGGTATGTCAATCACATGATCCTTAGACGGGTTCACATCCTATTGAATCTCTTCCATCTTTTCATCAATATCAATTCGCAATTCATTATTTTCCTGAACAACATTGTTTGGGATCTCCTCTTCTTCTACCACTTGCTCATCATCCACAAGTTGCCTTTTACTTGAGGTAGGTGCATTCCCACCTCTCCACTTCTTGTAGTAACGGCCATGACATGCCCCGTAGTGTTCCCACCCTTCAGGTTCACCACTGTATCACTTGGTAGTGCCCCCTTAGGATGAGAATTCAAAGCTTGAGAAATGTGACCCATTTGCACTTCTAAGTTACGGATTGAAGTGTTGTGTGAAGCAAGTTGGGCATCGAAATCAGCATTCTTCTCCATCATTTGCTTGAACATGTTCTCAATACGACACATTTCATTGTTGGAGGAACTAGGACCATGAGAAGGATAAGGAGGTGGGTTTCTCGGTTGTTGGTACATCGGGGGCCTTTGAAAACCTGACCCCCTATTTCTGTGGTTGTTGTTCCACCCAATTTGGTTGTTTCCTCCCCAATTACCTTGGTTATTATTGTTTTGTCAATTCCCTTGGTTATTGCTTCCACTCCAATTGCCTTGATTGTTGTTGTTCCAATTGCCTTGATTGTTTCTACTATTCCAATTACCTTGGTTGTTAGAATTCAAATTGCCTTGATTATTCGAAGGTCTCCATTGTTGTTGACTCGGGCCTTGGAAGTTTTTTATTTTCCCTTGAAAGTTGTTCACATATTGGACCTCTTCTTCTTGATCATTGTAAGAATCGCCTTGATCAAATCTACTATCATCTTGACCAAAATTGTCCACTCTTTGTTGCACTTATGGACTTCTTGTTCTTCTCTTGTTTACCATCATATTGACTCCCTCCATAGCATTGACTTGCCTCGGGTTTTGCACTTGTTGAATTTGAGCCTTCGCCAATTGGTTCATGGGGGTTGTCAACTCGGTTATGTCTTTCCCATGGTCATGTAACTTTTTATGAAGAAGAATCACATTTGGATAACCTCGTGGAACATTGGCTCTAGATTGCCACGCCGATGAAGTATTCACCATCTCATCCAAAATGTCACACACCTCCACATAAGTCGCAGTCATGAAGTTCCCACCGGCAAGTTGATTCACTACACATTGGTTGGTGGTATTGATCCCCTGCCAGAAACTTTGTTGAATCGTGTTCTCCCTCATATCATTGTTGGGGCACTCTTTCACCATTGCCCTCTATATTTCCCATATCTTGTGTAGTGTTTTATTGGGCTCTTTCTTGAATGCTAGAATATCATCCCAAAGAATGGCCATGTGCCTGGAAGAGAAGTACTTTGAAATAAATTTCTCCGCTAGTTCATCCCAAGTACGAATGGAATGATTTGGCAAAGGTTCCAACCAATCTAAAGCTTTCCCCATAGAGAGAAGGGAAACATCATTAGCCTCAAAGCATCCTCGGAGACATTTTTTTTGTTTTCTCCCCCAACACGCATCAACGAACCCTTTCAAGTGTTTATATACATTTTGACCTGGTGCACCGATGAAGAACCCTCGATTGCTCGAGTAAAGTGAGCATCACGTTGGTTATTTGGAAGTTGTCCATTCTAATACGGGGTGGGACTATAGCACTTGCATACCCTTCATTCGTCAACACCCGTGTGGAGCCACTCGTGGTGCAGGTAGGGGTGGAACGGATACATTGTCTTGAGGTGGTCGGCCTCGTCTATTAGCTTGAGGTCCAAGAGGGACCTCATACATTTCATCATAATCAACGTCCACATCCTCCATGGATATGTTTCCAAGCTCATTATTTGCCATGATTTCACCTATAATACTCACACGTTACTAACAAGGAAGGAAAAGAAGATATTCCAAAAATTGATCTCGTCCAATTTCACTCCTCTATTTGAGGATATGAAAATGGTTGATGCAATAGTAATACCCAACAAGAGTCGGGGTCGAATTCAACATGGAGCTGTGTAAATAGGTGTTAGTAGTAAATATCTTAGCGGGTGAGTTTGTATATCTAAATTTGTACTTTCGTAATATTTGGTTTTGTTTGAAAATCTATATTAAACTATGATTGCGATTTAAAGACTGAAACTAGGAAATTATTTTTGGTTGTTTTTCAAATGATATAAAAGGCCTAGGGCTATGACCTTCACTTAGATGTTCGCCTAATGGGTTGTACACTTTAAAGCTTGTTTTATTGGTCGGAGAGTATTATAGCTATCAATACTCAAGTACCCACTCAATACCTCTCGGTCAGAGAGTGATTTTGCCCAATTTGGCTTTCTCAAGTCCAAATGGGTATTGAACAAAGCATTTGATAATAAGCTTAAGTCGGATTTTACTATCTCTAGGTTCAACCCTTTAATTGGGCTGATCAATCTCTCGATTGACCCAATTTCTTGCTAGCCATGTGTTCCTAGACTAAGTCTCGCTTTCTCAAGTAGAGACCAAGTCAAAAAGGCATGAAATAATGTTTGCAACCATTAATTCTTCACATAAAAGCAAGAACAAGGCTAGATAATCAACACCCAGCCATAAACAAGCAATAAATCAAACACCCATTAAGTTTACACACTAGGGTTGAGTCACAAACCTAGTTAAAATCTAGTTATTCATGCTTAAATTAGAAGAAAAAGAAGAAGAAGTGATAACTAAACCCATAATGATAATTAAAATGATGAAATCAATATTCAAAAATCTCAAAATAGGAAAATCCACTAAAAAGAGCAAAAGAAAACGTCTAGTGTGGCTGCTGATGTCAAATTTAACTTAATAAAGTGAAACTCTTCTATTTATACAGTGTTAGAATTTTTGGACAAAATGCCATTTAGGAGGTTCTACGGTCACACAATTCCATGTGTGGTCCGCACTTTGCTTCTGCCTGACAAGATTGAAAACCTGCGGCCGCATAAGTCTGA
The DNA here is from genome assembly GCA_005239525.1 of Nicotiana knightiana. Classification (NCBI taxonomy): domain Eukaryota; kingdom Viridiplantae; phylum Streptophyta; class Magnoliopsida; order Solanales; family Solanaceae; genus Nicotiana; species Nicotiana knightiana. The sequence goes on along the minus strand of MDKJ01088112.1, from coordinate 19,840 downwards.
ACTGCGTCCGTACTTCTCTCTTTCTACGGACAACACAAATAAGTCTGCGACTGCATCTTGCTTTTCTGCGATCCGCACAAATGTGGTTGCGGCTGCATAGTTGTTCTTTTGCGGCCGCACAATAATTGTGCGATCCGCACTCTTGTTGAACTTGAGATGCAGAATTCTTTGAACTTTGTCTTTTACCCAGTTTTTGCAGCCGCACAATTTCATGTGCGGTCTGCATCTTGCAACCTTCTCTGATGGAATTACTTCATGACCTACAGTAGCAGATGGTATTTTGCGGTCCGTACTTTGAGCTTTTGTGCTGTTTTTGTCCTTAAGTTCAAATTACTCCTTCTTGAATTGAATTTCATCTTGGGAGCTCATCTTCCAATATTCCATCAATTAAGCATATTTTTTCAGTTTTCGAGAACACAATTAATCACTTTTGGTCTAAAACAAAAGCTAAAAAGCGCTAATAAGTAGTCAAAATCTCCACTTATCAGTATCAAATCCCGGGGAAATAAGCCCATTGGGCAACACCCTAACTTAAAAGGCTACGGCCATCCTAGAACGGCTCGGAGACCTCGAATTCGTAACCAAAACATAAGGCCTTCAAAATTTGTAAACTGGTTCAAAGGCTACCCTCGGCAAAATTATAACCCAAAAAATTCTAAGGAAGCACTACGGGGAAATCTTTAGGTCATGCCAAGCCCCCGCGAGTCTTAACTGAAATTACATCTAAAATGATCCTTGTTTGAACCTCCGAATAAGACCTTATTATTGCTTGCTAAGGCATTCGAGATCTTTGCAATCATAAAGAAAAAGCAAAAAGGAACAAACTTGAAAATTGTCGAAGGAAAAAAAGAGCCTTGTATATATAAATCTTTACAAAATCCAAACGGCCTCATCAAAAAATACAAAAGTACAAAAACGAAGAAAAATCTATAAGGCACCTAAGAAATCTGATCTTCGCTGAAGCCTGCCTCATCACTGGGGCCATCGGGGTCTTCTCCGTCCTCGGATCCGCCCGAACCCTCGTAGTCTTCCTCATCCTCGAGGTACGCCAACTTCTTGGCCTCGGCCTCGATCCTCTTAGCATTTTTGATCTCGGCCGATAAATCAAATTCTCGGGCATGAACTTCCTCAAGAGCCTTCCTTCGGGACTTCCACTTCACATATTCTATAATGGCTTTCAGACGGTCCTGGGCTTCCTCAGCATTAGCTTTATACTGCGCCACCATCTCTTTAGCATCGGCCCTGGTTATTTCTGCCAGTGACTTGCCTGCTTCAAACTTTTTGGCAAAGGTATCCTGTGTGGCAACGCCTGAGCCCAGTTGAGACTTAAGGTCTTCGATTTTTTGGGACCAGGCCTCAACTTTTTCTCTCACTGCTCTAAGTTGGGTCTCTGTCGAGGCCAGCTGCTCCCGGGCAGTCTCCTTTTTTTAAGCCAATCGGTCCATTTTGCCCTTCCACTTTTCGACCATGTCCTTGACCTCATCCATCTCGTCCCGGAGCTGGTCGACCCGATCAACCTTCTGCTGGACTGTGGATTCTGACTGTTAGTCACCCTGTCTAGCTCGTCATCACTAACTTCAAAGATTTTTACTTGTTCCACCAGGTCGGTGTGTTCTTTCTGAGCCATTTCCAACTTGGCTTGAAAGCTCTTGAATTCTCTTTCACGTTGCTCGTTGAGAAGCTTATACATGTCTCTCTTCTCAGCAAGCTCTTTTATTTCGGCCTCAAGTTGGATTAACTCATCCCAGTACCGAAGGAAGGTTTCATGGTGGAGCACCGAGGCCTGCATATATGAGAAGAGATATTAGAATCATCAAGAACAAAAGTTGAAAAATAAAAAAATTTAGTAACACCTTACCTGGTTCAGCACCTGTTGTGCTTCACTGAACATGCATGGCGCATCTACCTCGATCATTTTTTCCTAGTCTTTATTGGTTACCAGACACCGGAGGTAGCTAGCTACCTCGACAGGGGCAAAAATTAACCGAGCATCCTCCGGGACGGTGATAACGATTTATCGCTTCCGGTCAGGATCCGTGCTCAGAGCAGGAAACCAGTTGATCAACCTCGGGATCGAGTGAGGCCCACCGACCTCCGAGGATAATATTTTTAGCGGCACCTCTAAGTCACCCAACCCGGTAAAGTCCTCCAGGGCGGATGAGTCTATATCGTCAAAGAAGCATCGAAGGGGATCATCCGCTCCATGGACCCTGTCATTATATCCCTCCTTCGTCATTCGGGCTTCATCAAACATTGATTTTGTGAATGAAGGAGAACCTGAAATATATATACCACCAGGCAGGGCAGAGCCTGTGTCTCGAGAGATCTCATCCCTCACTTCGGCATCAACCTCACGAACTTGAGGGGGATTAGCTTCCGTCGCTTTCCCCTCGGATGCCACCCGTTCCTTGGGGACAGATGGCTCGTGGGCCACAAAGAGTTCATCCTCCTCGGGCTCGTCCGTGGGCCAGAGGAGTGAGTCCGATTCAAGCACTCGGGAGGTGGAGGTTTTCTTTGGCTTACGAACCAGCCTCCTTCTCGATTTCTTTTTCTCCGAGTTCAAGGAACTCGGGGCCCTCCTCCTTTTCTTCTCCCCTGCTGTTACTCTGGGTTGCCTCGAAGCAGATGGATCAGCTGACTGGTCCTCACCCCCTACCAAGGGCCTGAGCTTGATGGTCTTGGGCAAGCCTGCAAAAAGAGTAGAGTCAATGAGGACATAAGTGTTGAACGGGCTTCCCAACGGCGCTTCGTGAACTCACACCATGAGTGTTCGGCATAAGTCATCTGCGAACAAATGCCATTGATCCACTCCTTGAGACGAGGGATGGTGTTTAGAACTAGAGCAAGGGCTGCACCACATCAAACACCGGTGAGAAAAAGGAAGATAAAACATAAAATCGACGTTCGGAAGGAGGTGTACTTACGTGATACATTCCACTTCTCGGGAAACGGCTTCCACTCAACGAGTATCAGGTCGGCGGTCTTTACTCGGACAAAGCATCATTGCCAACCCTGATCCCGATCCGCGTCGACACTTGAGAATGAGGTTTTGTTGGCCCGACGTACAAGCTTTATCCGTCCCCTCTGGAAGATTCGGTACTTTATAAGGGGAACAGATGATCGATGGTGAATGTGAATGAATCGAATTATTCACAAAGAATCGGAGGGGGATTGGTGTCTCCCAAACTCACATCACTAACTGGGGTTGTGAGGCGGTCGATGCAATTATAAATGTGGATAGATTCGAGGCATTCAGAGGCGGATTCGTTTTTCAAGGGCTTATTAGAGTAGGGATTTGCACGGTTTGATGTAAGTAACACTTCTAAACTTGCTTCTGATGGTATGAAACCCCGAATTACGTATTATGTGATTGGTGTTGAGGTGACGCACATTCTAGGTGACGAGCGTGTGGGCGTGCACTATACGAATTGTGACTTGGTCGATTCCGTGGAACTGTATAGTTGAATAATCTTGTTGATATCCGTATATTCTCTACGTATTAGAGAAATTGAGCTGCAAGTCATGTTAGAAATCATGCTTAGGATACATGTTAGTACTGTTGGGACCCACACAGGTCGTGTTACATGTTAAATTATTTGCTTAATTTGAAATTACAAACCCATTCACAATTATTATTTGCATATCATATCTCGGTCTTTATTTCCATTTATTTATACATCATATGATTATTGTTTGGGCTGATTATCATGATTCTTGTGAGCCCGAGATAGTGGAGAGATTGATGACTAAGTGAAGTCAAGGGCCTGATTGTGAGGATATTTATGGGATCAGACTGTACACCGCAACATTTTTATTAATTCATGCCATGATTGGCTTATTATAGCGTTCGGGCTGGATTTGCCCCTCCGAAGACTGCACACCCACAGTGAGCACAACTACCTACTGAGTGCGAGTTCCGAGTGTGAGTGCCGAGCGATTGGGAGGATTGAGTGACTGTGAGGATGGAGTGAATGAGAGGAATGAGTGATTGATACTCTGAGAGTATGCATATGATTTCATCACTGTTTTGTACTTGGGTTGGAATACATAACTGACATGTAGATATCGAGATGTACCTTATCTTGTTTCAATTAAACCTGACATATCTTACCTGTTTAAGTTAACTGTTAAATTTGGAAGCATGTCAACCTTTATGTACTGTATTACTGTAATTGAACTATACCTGTGAAGCCCGTCACTTCTTTCAGCCCAATAGTTAGACTTGTTACTTACTGAGTTGGTTGTACTCATGTTGCACCCTACACTCTATATGCAGATACAGGTGTTTCCGGACACGGTGGTTGCTGATTCTCAGAGTTTTCAGTCATTCGGAGATTTTTGAGGTAGTTGCCCTGGCGTCCGCAAACCTTGACTCTCCTCCCCTATCCCTCCGTTTTATTTATTCAGTTTCTGCTTTCTTAGACAGAGTATCAGACTTTGTATTTGTATAGATGCTCATGTACTCAGTGACACCCTGGTTTTGAGAAAATTATGTATCGAGTTATGATTATTTTTATAAGTTTATATGAGATTTTTACTTATTTAAACTTGTTTTAATATATTTTAAATTTATAAGTGTTGGAAATGTCTGAGTTATCGACTTGCCTAGTATCATGATAGGCGCCATCACGACAAGTTGAGTTTTGGGTCGTGACAACAATTTTCATGCCCTTGTTTAATTTTAATCCCATTAAATTTTAAAAAAAATAGTTTGTGAGTCAGAACTTGGCCACAAGTCTTACGGATCACCAAAATTTATCACGAATACTGAGAGACCTTTCTTTCCATGTCCTAATCCAAATTTTATTATAAATTTTTTAAACTTCGGAATAAATTGTTCACAAGTACTAGTGAATCATCAGAAGTTTCTATGGTTGAGTTTCACTACAAGTGCTGGCGGATAATCAGAACTTCAGCACATTGTGTCACAAATTCAAATATATTGTCATGACTTGCACATAAATTTTACCAACTTATTTTTGCTTCAAAATTAATCCAATTGCTCCAAATCACTCCAAGATTGATATTAAACCTTCTAATACAAATTCAATAATTCTCAATTGGTAGATTTAACTCCAATCAATTGACACGCTTTGTCTTCTTCAACAATCAAACATAACAAAACTCAGTAAAGGTATTTTTCAAGTTTCTTCAACCAAACCAATTACAAGTAAATAATGGACCATCAGTTTTCTAGAACACGTATGAAGAAGAATAGGAGGGGAGAGGAATTTTGGTAGTTAATGTATATTTGTAATAAAATTTAAAAATTGGGACGAAAATTCAATGGGTGTCAAGCAGAATAACATCCGTAAAATTTTGTGTATTTATGTGCTTGGTGTGTCTAGTTTGGTAGTAAGTATAATTCAACCCAATGAAACCTGAAATGGGAGGGTCCATTGATGCTTCAACAATTGCAGCTAAGTTCACTCTCTAACGCTTATACAAACTCACAATCAGAGTTACTTCATATCATCTATTCTATGTAATAATTGTCCCATTAATATCATATTGGAAAAGAGTAATAAAGAAGAAGACCTAGTCTTTCGTAAATATGTACATACTGATCCTTGCTAATCTAAATTATTTATTTTTATCATAATATCATATTTGATCTTGATTTATTATTTTAATAAATTTATATGTTGTATCAGAGCCAATAGTTCAACGAGATGATTATGAAATGACAAAGTCCGGAGCCAATATAATCAGACGATCAGGGCCATATGTAAGAGGGGTTTCATAGGGCACGTGAACACATGCTCTCTCCCTAGATCATGTAGTAATACTATATTTTTTCAAAAATACTTAAATATATGTGTGTGCACCCCAAAATCAAAGTATCATATGATGCAATGGTTATTGGGCGCACCTCTCTAAGTGAGATTGAATATTCAAATCTTATGCGCCCAGTAAGCACTCCCCTAGTTTTGACCTAATGAGCTTTCTTTACGTTGAGTTAATTAACCCGGTGGGTTCGCCTAGATGCCTAGTAAAGAACGAGCTGGTGGGAAAGAGCTGGAGATCATGAAAAGCATTTTCACTCATGCCCGTTTAACTACTCCTCGAGACATTTCTGTTGATGGGCCCTTGAATTATAGCAGGAGCAACCTCAGGATGGGCATGTCTAGTACAACTCTTTCTTTGTTTGGTTTATTCTTTTAAAAATTTCACACGTTAAAATTCCTATTCTTCTTTTGTCACCGTAAAATATTATATGATTAAATGAAATGTGTATATTAAAACTAGTAATAGTGGATGATGTAGCATATAATATAATCGATGAGTTCAATTGAACCAGATATTTTCAACACGAAATATAGATATAAATGTAAGAAAATTATTATTTTTAATAAATTAATTTTGAACATATAATTTCAAAAGTATAATAGGTGCAATACTAAGAATTAAAGGTTAAAACCGTAAAATTTATATTCAGGGTATATCTCTTCGTAATAGTGCATCCATTTTCCTAAAATTCTGAATCCGCCTCTGGCAAGATTATGACGCATAATGAATCTTTAGATTAGCCCATAAATTTTGATGATGGGTTATGTGAAACTTAGTTTGAGAGTCTAGGTGATGATTATGCGCAATTTAGTTCCAGGAGGAGATTATCATATATAAGAACAAAGTCACATATTGATATTGAAAAGAAGCTACATATAATTGCAATAAATTACTATTTTCTCTTTAAACATCAACTAGCCTGAAAATACACGTAAGGGCACCCTCATCCACCGGCCGCGAAAAACAATAACAGGATTTGCTTACGAAAAATAAGAATAGGGAAACAACTATAGTTCACTGTCGAGCACAAATATTACTCCTTTCGGTTCACAAGAAATGATTAGTTTTCTTTTTTATTTTAGTTTAAAATAAGTGTCCAGTTATATAATTGGGAGGAGTATTTATTTAAAGGTGAAAAAGTTTGAATCCACCTTTTGACCCTCTGAAGACTTGGCAGTTGAAGTTCCCACTGCAGACAGGCCAAATATCTATAACATTCAACTTGGAGAAAAAATTACTAGTACTACGTATTGTTCTCTAGACAAATTTCAAAAGTTAAACCAAAAGTAAAATAGAAATGCAACCTAAGTAATTGAATGATTTAAAATCAAGACCTAAAATTTAGAAACGTTTAAGCAAAGCAAATGATTTTCTTTTTTTTTTTTTGGTTTGTTTGGTTCAAAAAGCAAATGATTTGCATACAAGGAATATTTATTATATCGATGTACGTTCCATTTTAATAATCCTATTTCCTTAAGATACTTTGGCTTAGTCTAAATGTTTTGACGGAGACCAATTTTCTTGGCTCATTCTGAGGGAGACAAAACCCAATACTTCTATTGTTTAATAATTCATACATAGGTGTAGGAATAATTGAGGCTGCATATCGTTGGGAAGGATCGGAGCAGTATTCCTCTCATACTGCAACTTGGCAGGGATTAATATTAAAAGAATTTGCAGAGAATTTACTCTCTTAATTGATTGTTTGACCTAGAACTTGTGAATATTCCTTAAATTGTCTACCTGTGAATTTTATCCTCATTATTTATTTAATGTCCCTTTTCCGAGTTTATCTTCTTTTTTCCATTTTTAAACTTTGCGTACAATGTAAAATTAAAAGTTATCCCACGTGACTCCGAAAGTTTATGCAAGTTCAGTGAATAGATCAAACTAACGTCAATTATTTATAGTTAAGCGATATAGTAAGACAAAAACATATTAATCAGCTATTATCAGGTAATAAAAGTATATATAAAAGATTCATGTTATATGTGTATGGGTCGAAATCTGACCACACGAGAATCGGCACAAAAAGGAACGGCGAAGGGTCAATTAAGTCGTGGTTGTATCCATAAGGCACCATAGCGACGAGCACCTCAGTCACTGTCGAGGCCGGACCCTCAGAAAGCTTGTACGGCGAAGTACACGCCATGGCACTTAAGGAGGTCGGCCCAAAGTGCAATTGGTAGATTAGGGCATCCTGGCTAAGGACAGTTAGGCGAATGAGAATATCTAATATATATATACTAGGTAAGAGTGTAGAAACGGGAAGGGGAATTCACAAGCCACACACTTCTTCACTAACATGAGGAAGGGATCAGAGGATTCATCTTGTAAAGGAAATTAGGTTTAAAACCTTGTTATCCACCTTTGTAGCCATTGTTATGGAATAACTAAAGGGGATACTTCAGGGTCGTTAATGGTGAATTTTTCTTTCTTCTTTACTTTTACATTATAGTAAAACAACAATTAGTATGTAAGCTCATCATACACATTAGATCTTCTTCTTTATAAGCGCAATCAATTCCTGAGCTCAGCTTTATTCAGCTTTGCTTAGCTGGCATCCGTTGATCTAGAGTTTATTATCTTTGGCTAGGATTTATCCTATATCTTCCTATTTAATTAGTTTAACAAAAGGTCTCATATTTTTGGGTCAAACAATTTGGCGCCGTCTGTGGGAATTTTCTAGCCAAAGCCTTAGTTCCCTCTAGATCTAAACATGGCCTCAACTTTATCCCCCGTTCGGTGAGGTGTCATCCATTCATCACGAACGTCGACTTACGAAATCGGTCGGCAAACCCCTGAAACCACCAAACCAACCAAGGATAAATCCTTACACGAAATCGGAGTTATGACTGGTTGATACACGACAATTGTGCTGTGCCACAACAGCAGCTCTGATACATTGTGAGCATAAGCCATCATAGTGGGACTGTGACTATTGCATAATCAAGCGCGTCCGTAACCCCACTGCCAGGTTACCACCTTCCCCTCCTAATATATGAGACGATACTTGTTATATAATTTACTGTTGAAATGCTCCTAGTCTATGTGTTTGTGGTATGACTTACATTTCTGTTATCTCTGCGCGTCCGGGATTGAGAGGAATTGGGAATCGAACTCGAGGTCCTAACGGGTGGAGTGGATCATCCACCTACGAGACGCCCAAGATAAAAAAAAATGACGAGGCAGAGCGTGAATCCAATATTAGGTCTAAAGAGTGCAACTGGCGAGGGAAACGTGGTAAATCCCCCTCATTCATCATCTAACCAGCCGACCAAGGTAACGAATGATTCATTGTACTTCTAACCCGCTATTCCTAAAAAAAAAAAGAAGTGAACAGACAACGGGGATGCCCTTCCAAGTACGGGAATGAAGGCTAGCCGACATACCGGCTCTAAGTCCCTCCCTACAACAATCGGGAAAACCCCCCACACCATACCATACTACAAATAACAGACAAACGGCTCAGAACGAGCCGGCATCATTAAGAAACAATCTCCATAAGCATGGGACTAGGCGGCGAGCCCAAGAAACATAGTCTCCCCAACACAGGCAGAACATGAATACGAAGGGCTCACCTGTATGCTCTCTATGGCAATGCAACGCCAACTCACCCAACTATATACAACGAATCACATCCGAACCTCTAAGCAATGAGTTCATCGCCCGTCCCGTTAACGGTCTCTCCAGGCCGAGCAATGAATGATCTATATAGACTGGGACACACCCCGACGCGTGCATAAACTATGCAACAACGCATGAAATTCTCCAATAAAAGCAAGGGTAGATAAACCGGGGCTCACCCCGACGCACGCATAAACTATGCAGCAATGAATATTATTCTCCAATAAAAGCAAGGTAGTACGCGGCATTCTTACACCACTCCACTGAACCCGCACATCGCCAAGCAGAAGTAGAATTCGACCTTATTCGAATTAACAAGTTTGACCTCGCTCGAACTCACTACGGGTCACAATCCGACCTCGTTCGTATTAACACCCATGCGGCCCCCGGCCATCTCCAAGTGAAAGTAAAATTCGACCTCGCTCGAATCAAGTAAAATTCGACCTTGCTCGAGTCAAGTGCAATTCGACCTCGCTCGAATCAAGTAAAATTCTACCTCGTTCGAGTCAAGTGCAATTCGACCTCGCTCGAATCAAGTAAAATTCGACCTCGCTCGAGTCAAGTAAAATTCGACCTTGCTCGAGTCAAGTAAAATTCGACCTCGCTCGAATCAAGTAAAATTCGACCTCGCTCGAGTCGAGTGCAATTTGACCTCGCTCAAGTCAAGTAAAATTTGAGCTTGCTTGAGTCAAGTAAAATTTGACCTCGCTCGAGTCAAGTAAAATTCGACCTCACTCAAATCAGGTAAAATTCGACCTCGCTCGAATCAGGTAAATTCGACCTCGCTCGAATCAAGTAAAATTTGACCTAGCTCGAATCAAGAGCAATTCGACCTCGCTCGAATCAAGTAAAATTCAACCTCATTCGAATAACAAGTCACTTTCGACTTCGTTCGAATTAACAAGTCACGTTCGCCTATGCTCAAATTAACAAGCCAAGTTCAGTTTCATCCGAATTAACAAGCCAAGTAAGGTTCGACCTCACCCGAATTCTCAATTGAAAGACGGACTCATCACGAGAAAATCCGAAGGTCTTCCAAAAGGCAAAGAAGAAAAAAAGAGGAGAAACCCAGGGATATACAGCCAAAGACAAACAGAATCTTATTCAAATATTTACATACGCTCAGCGTCTTACAAGAGGCCAAAACAGGCCCCCAAAAAAACAAGTTCCAAAAGACTACGAAACTTCACTCTGCAGCATCTCCGCAATCGTCCCCTCCAGCGCTGTCATAGTCAGAAGAAAGTCTATCTTCGATCTCAGCATCCCCACCGGCCTCCGGTGACTAAGGGTCATAACCGCAGGCAAGACGAGACTTACGTGCTTTCCCATGAGCATCTTCAAAAACGGCCTAAGAAACACTCCCTGCCGCCCACAAGTCCTTCTATATATCTCGTTAGGCCTCAGCATGGACCCATATATCATACAAATGGCGGGGGACAGCAACAGGGGCGGATTCTTGAGGGGACTGAGCCAACAACTACGCCTTCTCGGCCTCGAGAGCCATAACTTGGTCACCCAGGTTCGAGGCATCCCGCTCAAGCACGCTGGTCCGCTCTTCGAGACTTACCTCCCTCAAAGGTCGTCTCCCTCTCAGCCTCCCGCTCAGACCTAAGGACGCGAATAGTGTCTTCCAGCGTCGTCGCCCTTTCCACAACTGCCACCCGGGCCCCCTTGTCCCTCTCTAACTCGGTCACCTTCCTCTCTAAGTCAGCCACCTTTTTCGCCCACTCTACACTTAGACTAGCGACTCTAGTGTCATTCTGCTCAAGCTCGGCTCGCAAAGATGACACCTTCGCCTGAAGGTCCTCGCATTCCGCCGCAACCCCTTTTCCCACCTCGAGCTCCTCGTCTTTGACCCTAAGCAGTCCTTCAAGCGCGCTACATCTCCGGATAGACCACACCAGATCCTCATCCTTCTTCTCGAACACCTCCCTGAGGGATTGAGAATTACCGTCCGCCCTAAGCTGCGCGTGCATCTTACGGCACCTGTTGCGAGGCCGATTGTACTTCGCGGCCGTTTTTAGAAAGACATCGGCCCGCGTCTCCGCCCAACGAACACTCTCGATCTCCAGCATGTAACTCTGAGGAGGAAAAAGGAAGAATCAACTAAGGCAAAGGGTACGAAACAAAGAAAATAACAAAAGGAAACTCACCCTCAAGGCCATCCCAGCCACCTTGCATGACAAATCGGCATCACTGATCTCACGAAGAGACCTTCTTTCAGCGGTGGAGCACAAAAGGTCAAATAGGGGCACCAAATCCACTATGTCCTCCAACAGGTTAAAGTCCGATGGACGTTCAAGCACATGGGAAGGACCTCCTGCCCTCACATCGACCCTGGTAAAACCTTCCTCGAACATCCTCATATCCTCAGGATCGATATCAAAATCAAATTCATAGTCATCTACCATCGTGCCCTTTAACCTTGCATTAGCCGAAGAGGGAGGTCCTTCCGAGATGTCGATGGTTCGCTCAGAATAATCGTAGCGGCCCCTGAACCCTGTCCTGCTGCCATGGCAGCCCCTTCCACGCCTGGAATGGGTATCGCCTCCACACCTAGGCTGGCATCACCCCCCGGCTTCAGACACCGCCGAAACAGGGCCACCCCTCGAAGGCGCTTTAATAAAAAATGCCCCATCTGATGTTATCCTCCGCCTCTTGGACGGGGCCTCTTCGCCATCATCGTGAGAAAGTTCGTCCGCCGAACGAACAGTGGGGACTGAAGTGTCCAACCGAGGAGCAGCCTCCGAACAACCAGATCTGGACGCAGATGCGATCCGTGGAAGAGCCAAATTCTGGACGCCCTCATCCGCAACCTCCACCGGTACGGGCCGGGCAGAAGAAGCCGGTTGACGAAAATCAAGGGCGGGAGCTTCCCCTCTCCAAACTGCCAATGAGAAATTTGACCAAATGAAGGTTTAAGGCAAAGAAAAATACATAGCGAAGAACGATGTAACTAAAGCCGAGACAAGACGACTTACCGACGGAAGTTTTGCGCCCAAACCTCTCATAGAAGGGTGCCCATTCGCGAATCCCCATCGTATGGGGCATAATCGAGCCCATTCACCCGCGAATATCAGCAACTTGCGAATGAGGTAATTTCTCGGCTACAAAAATAAGAATACTCGACGATATCACTAAGGGGAAAACAACCAATAGCCATTCTAAGAAAAGAGATAAAAAAGGAAGAAAGGCCTACGGGCTAAATTCCATTTCTCAGGGAACCCAGCGGGGTTCGATACCACGTGCTATGCTCGGACATAGAAGACTTTCTCCCAGAAGTGGCGGTTGGTCTTGTCATCCATCTTCACCACCAGGCCCTTAGTTCCTTGGTGATGAAGATGTAGCATCGTGCCCGTATGAAAATTGGGGACAAAGAGATGAAGCAGGTGTCGAAGAGAAACCCTTCGATTGGCCAGATCCGCGTACATGATAAGCATTAAGAAGAGTTTGTATATGTACGGAGAGAGCTAAGCCAGACACACCTCATAGAAGCGACAGAAGTCTTCCACCAAAGAAGGAAGGGGAAGTGTGTATCCGATGACGAATGGATACGCATAGAATGCGCAGTATCCCGAGCGGTGTATGTGCACAATGTCAGAACCCGCTAGAACAAGTTCGATATGCTCAGGTATTCTCCATTTTGCTTTAAATGTCTCGAGCCCCGCGACATCTATCGTAGAAATAGCAGGTTCAGGCTTATCCTCAGCAGGGCTGTTGAAATCAGTCCTTGCCTTCCTTGGGCGGGGGACCACTTCGTTCACCGTCAGTAATCTTTCATCCTCCTCTAGAGCCACTCCCTCTTCGAATGGGGGTATATTATTTTCCGGCACCGGAGCACCAACGGTTCTATCAGGGTTGGAAAACTCACTGGCCATCTCTTTAGGTGATTGCACATATCGAGAATACAAAGAAATGAAGGTAACAACCACGAGAACTGTTAGCAGAAAAGGAAATACAAAGAACTGGAGAAGCAGAAGGAATGCCTTTAATATTTTCTTGTGAACGATTGGGGGACACTACATTCGAATGGGAAACTATTCCTATTTATAGGGATATGAATATGCTGGTCAGAGAAACCAAACGCCGCCATTTTTTGAAAAGTAACGAAAGGGGCACGAGAAATGATGCAATGCACAAAGAACGTGTGCCATAATGACACATGATGAATTTAATGTCATTTCAAATTGACGCAACAGTCTGACGAAGCACTCGAAACGTCACATCATTATCTCGCTATGAGGTGCTTGCCTATCGCCCAAAATGCTCAGATTTCTCAAGGTTTTCGAATTGAGGGGTCCGCCCATCGAGCTCGCCTAAAGACGACCCCAATAGGCGGAGGGACTAACTGTATGGGTCAAAATCTGACCACACGAGAATCGGCACAAGAAGGAATGGCGAGGGGTCGATTAAGTCGTGGTTATATCCATAAGGCACCATAGCGACGAGCACCTTGGTCACGGCCGAGGTCGGACCCTCAGAAAGCCTGTATAGCGAAGTACACGCCATGACACTTAAGGAGGTCAGCCCAAAGTGCAATTGATAGATTAGGACATCCTGGCTAAGGACCGTTGAGTAAAGGGGAATACCTAATATATATATATATATATATACATATATATACTAGGTAAGAGTGTAGAAATAGGAGGTGGAATTCACAAGCCACACACTTCTTCACTAACAGGAGGAAGGGACTAGAAGATTCATATTGTAAAGGAAAGGAGGTTCAAAACCTTGCTATCCATCATTGTAGCCATTGTTATAGAATAACTAAAGGGCATACCCCGTGGTCGTTAATGGCGAATTCTTTATTTCTTATTTACTTTTACATTATAGTGAAACAACAATGAGTATGTACGCTCATCATACACATTAGATCTTCTTCTTTATAATCATAATCAATTCCTGAGCTCAGCTTTATTTAGCTTTGCTTAGCTGGCATCCGTTGATCTAGAGTTTATTATCTTTAGCTATGATTTATCCTATATCTTTCTGTTTAATTAGTTTAACAAAATGTCTCATACTTTTTGGTCAAACAATATGTTCATTGATTTAGTGTAACAACAGGGTAATGTATAAAATTTTTCCGTCTAACTTTAATGTTCTGGAGGAAACAATTCGATAACAATAAAAACTTATAATACATACTTGGTATTTATACTAGATTATATCAACTTATCATAATTAAATGATCTAATAAAATTAAAATGTATATGAATAAATCATGATTAAGTGAGATAAAACTTTACTTAAAATATGTTATGCTGATTAGTGCAAATACTATGTGTGAATAAGTTTTTAACATTCAATAACCTTGTGGGACTTAGAGGTCAAAACCATTTTAAACTGCAATTGATGAATTTGGATCTTAATTATACGGTCTATACCTTTAAGATACGTCGATATTTTTGTGAAAACAAGATCAATCTCTGCTGCAAATTTGATGTTGTTTATCTCTTTTGACGAAAATAAAGGGGTATAATAGTCTTTGTCTTTTGTTCTTTTCCCAGAAAAGAATACCTAATCCCCCCTTTGCTGAAATAATTGCTGGTTTAATCAAATAAAAAAAAATCATGAAAATGACACTTGTAGGGTTGTAGCAGCCACCATAGAGTGAATGACGTGTTACATCAGCAATTTTCCTTTTTCACAAACAGCTTAAAACGTAGATGAACCACATGCTTAACCAGATGCCTATTCACAATTTTCCTTTGTAAATATCTGATTGTAAATTTAATTATTATTATATATTAATTTGAAATCATCGTAAGAACCAACAAACAATAAATCTTGGTTACTGCTTACGACTTATCATCGTTCTTAATAAGAACAATTGTATCAGCACGTTAAATCCTTCTTATTACAAGTTTGTTGTTACAGAACACTTAACAAACGGGTTCTTGATTTTCTAGTATGCATGATTTGAATTGAATTTTGAGATTTTGTATAAATTTGTATAATTATTTCGGACTTGATTGGATAGTCACAATCGAGATCCGTGATTAAGTGTAGACATGATCATCGCACAAAAGGAAATTCCGCATAGAAAGGCAAAAATGCTGGCATGCGCTATGTGGTCATAGTGGCGCTGAAGGCCAAGCTAGCTCTTGGTCGCGATACCGCCCACTTACCATGATCACGGTAAATGGGCCAAATCCAGATTTATCACAATAATGACTCTTTATTGCAAACGTGCTGAGTAAAATATGTCTGCTATAAATATAAATAGGGGCGGACTCATAAGTAATTTACTAAGTCATCGAAAAATAGTATTGTGTTCGTAAGTAATTTATGTTTAAAATAGTAACAATATGTATATACTAATAGTAATATATTTGAACCCACTTGAAATGTAAACATAGTTATGCAATTCCAAGGCTACACTTGAGGTCATGCGTTCGTGTCCCCTTATCCCTTTTATAATTTTTTGTAATTTTTCCTTTTTTATTCTTATTGCTACAGAGAATGTGCAATGAGTCACCATCATTTACCTTGTAAAATTATTATTTCAATGTCTTCTAATTTTTCGTTTCTCTATTTTTACTTCATATTTTAAACTTAACTCTATAGAAATAAACTTTATTTTACTTCATGCAAGTATATCAAATGAAATTTTTTGTAATTTGTTAGTTTATGCTGAAATTTTTTATTTGTTTTATAATTTCTGGTGTAGTGTATTAGCTCTCTTTCATTAATTATTGGTATTAATTCAGTTTAGATTCTAACTCTTTTTTATTATCCTCTATTTGTAGATAATACCTTCTTAGTTATAAGCACAAAAGGATTTAATAATTTGTCTAATTTCTTGCAGTTATAAAAAAATTTATTGCTTAAATAATTTTCTTGTTAAATTTTAACAAAATTTGAAAAATTAAAATTTGTTAAATTAAATAGATAAGAGTGTTTGGTTAAAAAAAAGGATAAATTATTCAAATAATTAGGAGGAAATACTTTCTATACTATTAAAATGCCAAAATTTGTAAAATATAGTGAACTCACTTTTAAATGACTTAATTTTAACATCGCGCTATAAACAAAGGAGACCAAAAAGGAAAATAATTAACAAAAATTCGACCAAATTTTATTCGCCATGTTCGATGCCGCTTATACTATCGATTTGTGTCATTTTAAATTGAACCCGCTTGTGTAAAATCCTGGGTCCGCCACTGAATATAAACGTTTACAAATCTTAGATCTAGGTGAAGCCAATTTTGGCAAACATGAGCTTGTTGGTGTTGATCCAAAATGTTATTTTCGATATGAATCATGAAGGTAATGATTCTCTAATACTCTATGATGGTTATACCTGATTTTAATATAATTTGGAGAATCAGTTTGGATTCATGCCGAGGCGGTTGACTACAGAAGCCATTTATTTTGTGGGAAGATTGGTGGAGCAACATAGGGTAAGGAAGAAGGATTTGTATATGGTGTTCATTGATCTAAAAAAAGCCTACGACAAAGCCCCGAGGGAGGTTCTATAGAGATGTTTGGAGGTTAGCAGTATTCCAGTAGCGTACACTAGATGATAAGGGATATGTATGATAGTGCTAAAACTTGGGTGAGGACTGTGTGAGAAGATTCAGAATATTTTTTTAGTGATGATGGAGTTACATTAGGGATCATCTCTTAGTCTATTCTCATTTTCTATGGCGATGGATGTGTTAACGCGACATATCCAAGGGGAGGTACCTTGGTGTATGTTATTTACAGATGACATAGTACTGATTGTCGAGACACGTTGCTGGTTTAACTCTAGGCTAGATGTTTGGAGACAGATCCCAGAGTCTAAAGGTTTCCAGTTGAACAGGACGAAAATAGAATACTTGAAGTGAAAGTTCAGTGATGAGATGCATGAAGCAGAAATGGATGTGAAGCTTGATACGCAAGTCATCCCCAAGAGAAATAGTTTAAAATATCTTGGGTCTATTATCCAAGGCAACTGGGAGATTTACGAGGATGTTACACATCATATTAGAGCAAGGTGGATAAAATTGAGGCTCACATATGATGTTTTGTATGATAAGAATGTGCCATCAAGACTCAAGGGCAAGTTTTACAGAGTGGTAGTTAAATCGACTATGTTGTATGGTTCTAAGTGTTGGCTAGTTAAGAAGTCTCAAATCAAGAAGATGAAAGTAACATAATGAGGATGTTGAAATGGATGTGTGGGCATACCAGAAAAGATAAAATTATGAATGAAGTCATTAAAGACAAGTTAGGGGTGGCCCATGTGGAAGACAAACTGCGGGAATCGAGACTGAGATGGTTCGGGCACGTAATAAGTAAAGATATAGATGCTCATGTTAGGAGGTGCGAGAGATTTGACCATGAAGGGTCTGAGGAAGGGTAAAGGTAGACCAAAGAAGTACTAGGAGAGGTGATTAGGCAGGACATGGAATTGCTTCAGCTTAACGAGGATATGACCCTCGAATCGAAAGGTGTGGAGGTCGAGAATTAGGATTGAAGGTTTATAGGTAGTTGAGAGTTTATCCAAGCCATACTAGTAGTATTAGTAATATTCTCATGTTTTTTTGTTCCTAGATCTTTGTTATTACACGTTTTGTCATTTTACCAATTGTATTAATACTATTCTAGTGTATCTTATTTCTAGTTTTTTGTTATTACATGTTGTGTCTTTATTTTTTCTTGTTGTTATTGTTGGTTTCTTCTTTTTAACTGTTCTTTGAGCCGAGGGTATATCGAAATCAGTCTCTGTACCTTTACTAGGTAGGAGTAAGGTCTGCATAAACATTCTCCTCCCTACACCCCACTTGTGAAATTACACTGAGTTTGTTATTATTGTTGTTGTTGATCATGTAATTGAACTTTAAATAAGAAAGCAATTACAGATTTAGGCTCATGAGCTTATGGATAATCGAATTGTATAATTTGTTCCAGAGTTTGAATAAATTGATCGAGGGTTAAATTTTATGGTTGGCTTATAGCTTGTTTGGACATGCTTCTTCAGAGGTAAAAATACTTTTTTTTTTGTCAAAAGTGTTTTTTTCTAAAATTAAGGTATTTGACCAAGCCTTTGAAAGGTAAAAAAGTATTTTTGAGGAGACGCAAAAGTAGTTTTGGAGAAGAAAAATACTTTTGAGAAAAATACACTTAGAAGTAATTTTTTAAAGCTTGGACAAATACAAATTGCTGCTCAGAAGTGCTTTTCAAATTAATTAGCCAAAAATAAATTATTTCTCATCAAAAGTACTTTTGAGAAAAACACTTTTAAAAAAAAGCACTTTTCAAAATAAACTGATTTTTGCAGCTTGACCAAACAGTGTATTAGACTTTTACTTTTTCTAAAATTATTGATTGCTTGCTTTTCTAAAAGCATGTATCGACGCATTTACCATTTTCAAACTATTTGGAATATTGTGTCAGATACTAAGACATTTATGCTACTTTGAGCTGCTTAATATGTCATGAAGTTTGTGTTACAAGTCCGTCTAGCACAGTCATTCCCCCGGGGAGAGGTATCTAATGTTCTTGATTGTACATGGAAAAATTCTAACCTCATATTCAGCCAAAAAGTTTGAGAAAATTAAGAAGGCAGAAATATGTGGAAAGCACAAAGGTAAAAACTAAAGAATAAATCTACTGTTATGCTGGTCAAATGTCACTTACGCAAGCAAACATGGAGCCTCTTTTCCAGCAGAGAACAGAAATAATCCAAAAGTGTCTGAAACTCTATATTAGACCAATATTGTTGAGGAGACTAAAATGGAAGGAGTCAGGCTTTAAACATGTCTCCTCCTGCAAATGCAAACCCTCGTTGCTTTATTGAATAATTAAATACAAAAAGAACCTCAAATCTTACCTTATTTATTTCATGTATTAGACTGGACATAAAATAAAGAAAACTTTTGGCACAAACCAAAAAAATATGCTTAGAACTTCTAGTATAAAATATGCCGTGTCTATTTTTATTGCAATAAAAATACGTTATAAAGGGGTAAATAAAAAATTTAAAATTAAGAACTTCTAATATAATACACTGAAAATAAATATGATGGAGGGAGGGTCGGGTTATCAGATGGGTACCTGGTATTGAGCATGGGTAATGGGTTGGGGCTTAAAATGGCTTAGAATCCCTCCACCTCCACGTGGCTCCTCCGTTTAATTAAGGGTATATTTGATTAATAGTTAGACGGTAAAGATATATTCAATTGAATAGTATAATAGAGGGTAACTTTAAATAATATCCAATAGTAGAAGGGTATCTTTGGCCCTTTTCCATTTTAAATGTCATTTGTCTTCCAAATTTGGTCTAAAATAAGCATCGAATCAAGAAGGTGTTATATTTTTATAAAAATAAAATTACCCTTGCTCCACTATGTCACGGTTCAAGTTAATGGAACATGCTGTTTAATTTGGCCCAACATACCCCACAAATATATATATATATATATATATATAT
>ML421658.1:13347-80437 GCA_005239525.1 Nicotiana knightiana | reverse complement strand
CCCGGGCCCGCTTAGCCCGGCCCGCTTAGCCCGTTTGGCCCGGGCCCAGCCCGTTAGCCACCCTTAATGGTGTATGGTTGAAGAGTTTCATTTCTGGGCTTAGAATTGTCGATTCGATCTCTAGGCCATTGAGGATACATTGTGACAATTCAGCTGCTGTCTTTACGGCTAAGAATAACAAAAGTTGGAGTCGAAGCAAGCATATCGACATTAAGTATCTATCCATAAGAGAACGTGTTAAAGATAAAAACAAATGGCCATTGAGCACATTAGCACCGAATTGATGTTAGTTGATCCTTTAACTAAAGGCGTTCCACCGAAAAAATTTAAGGATCATGTAGTTACGATCGAACTTGGTTCCGCTATGTAAATTTCGTTGTGACAAGGATATTTATGAAACTCTATTATTGTATGAAATTTCTCATATTGTTATTGTATACACATTCAGTTATTTTGAGAAATATCACTAAAGTATGGACCTAGAATAAACATTGACTTCATTCATTAAGAAATATGGGATAAAGTTTAGAGGCATAATGCATCGTGATACAGGAAAGATACTACTCACTCATAGAGAAACTATCACCATGATTCATGTGTTATGATTCTCTTTAAAATATATTTTGGGCATCTTGTATATGGATCAAGTGGGAGAATGTAGGAAACGTTCTTTTACATTGAACGTTTCAGAAGGTGGTCCATTTAATTTGGACTAATTAAAACTCCCTTCTTCAATTTCCTTCTTTAATTTATGTAACTGCCCAAGTTGTGAAGAAAATTCTGCTCATTTATGTGACTGTTTCAAATATATATATGACATATCTGGTTGGGTCCCTAAGCACAGATTTCCTTCTCCATTAACTACACCATTATAGTGAGGATTTTCGAGTGCTTAGAAGATTCACCGGAGTATAAAACACACACTGCCTGCAAAACAGCAACAATGGCCAGAGGTATGTCCTATATTTATTTCCGCTATGCACTGCTCTAACAAGACTCATGTGTACAGGTAGGAGGCTACCGTGCCCCGTAAACTTTGGATGAAATCCTGTATATATATACGTATATACCTTAAAATGGTTAATTTAAAGCAGTTGGCACCCTGAACACTAAAAGCCTTTATGGGGTATTGGTTGAACAAAATAATGTACTCTGCCACGTAAAAATTTTGGGTCTGCCTCTGCTTGTACTATCACATATATTCTATTTCTATTATATAGAAAAGAAAAGATGGTCGACCAAGGGCATATATGTCATTTCAAAAAAAACTCCTACATTGTTTGCAATTCTTAAATGCAAACTATCATTAATACACATGAGACCCACATTCTCATAACTACAACACTTCTTTAAATATTACTACATGTTGATTAGATTACTTGTATGGAGAGTACAACACTTCTTAAATGTTACTACATGTTGATTAGACTACTTGTATGGAGAGTACTGTATGCAAATAATCATTTGAAACGTTCATTTTTCTCAGTTGGTAAAATTATTAATTTTGGTTTTGTCACTAGAAGTTTTCACAGAGAAAGTAAACTTAATTTTTTAAATAATAGTGCAACAAAAGGAAATATTGATAAATAATTACAAGATTTTCGTATTTACCAGTATTGTTTTAAAGTAATTTAAAAATTAAAATTAAAAGATTTTCATCTATATGTCACGACCCAAATTCCCAATCCACGGGATCGTGATGGCGCATAACACTATACTTGCTAGGCAAGCCAATGTTAGAAATTTAATTAACCATTTTCCTTTGAATATTTACTTAAACACAATCAGACAATTTCAAATAAACTAAATCTAATAATTTCCAATAAATGACTCCATGAATAATAATAATAATAATAACCGAATAAATAAGCCGAACCTCGAACTAAATATATATAACTAAGCCTACCCAGGGTCTGGTGTCACAATTCACGAACTACTAAGAATACTACAAATAATGGTCTGAAAGAATATATATATATGTTCTGAAAGAAATAAAACAGCGTCATATAAAGTAAAGAGAAGACTCCAGGAATCTACGGACGCCAGCAAATCTACCTCGTGTCTCCGAACGAAAATGCGCAGCTACTAAAATCTTCTAACTCTGGCTGGTACCTGGATCTGCACAAAAGAGTGTCAAATGTAGTATCAGTACAACCGACCCTATGTACGGAGTAAGTTCCGAGCCTAACCTCGACGAAGTAGTGACGAGGCTACGGCGGGGCATTTACAATATAACCTGTGAACAAGATATAATAAAGCAAGAAATAAAGAATAATACTAAACTCGATAACCAGTAACTTGCAACAGTAAATAAAAATAACTCAGATAACTCTTTTCAGATATCAACTATAATCAACTCCTCAAAATTTTCAAGTTTCAATTTAAATCACAGTAAAAAATCAGAGTATAAAAACCCGTTTAATAAAACTGGAGTTTTCCAAATCCTTATTTTTGAAAATCAGTAAAACATAAATATTACCCCTTATCGCTCCTTGTTGCGGCGCTCAACCCGCTCCCACCTGTCCACCCTTATTGCTCCTCCCTATATATATATATATCACCCTTATTTCTCATGTTGCAGCGTGCAACCGGATCCCACCTGTTCACCCTTATCACTCCTTGTTGCGGCGTGCAACCCGCTCCCACCAGACATATCATATCAATTTATCTATGAAAACTTTCACAATTCAGGTCAAGCCTTTCACAATATTTTTTGTATCAACAATTGTAAACAGAAACTGTAAAACTCATAAACTTCATCAATTATCATTTCACAATGAAACCAACCGGAAATTATATACATATCGTAACACTGACATTCAACTCAATCCTTATGTAACATAACAAAACCAAGGGAATAACCAATACTTTCAAAATACTTTAAAAAGTACTTAACAATAAGTTAACTAATCCAAATAAACATGTAAACATCAACGATCATGAAACAATTAACCCCGGAAGCAAATAATTGGAAACGGGGAAGGGACTATGTTCAACAATAATTTAGTGGTGCATAGATACTCGTCACCTGACCTATACATCACACACATGCAAATTCACATAGCATTTAAATGGGGATTCCTATTCCCTCAAGTCAAGGTTAGACCAAGCACTTACCTCAAATTCGCAGGCTCCTCATTGCTCAATTACCGTTTTTCCTTTCGAATTTGCCTCTAACCCGCTCGAATCTAATCATAATTAGTTTAATATCATTAATTTATGCTAAATGAACTAGCTTTACCGGAAAATCATTGGTTTCCTAAGTTTTCTCAAAAAAAAGTTAAAACCCGACCCCGGACCCGCTTGGTCCAAACTCGAGGTTCTGACCAAATTCCGTTTATCCATTCACCTCTGAACCCGAATATGCAATTAGTTTCGAAATCCGACCCCAATTATATGTCAAAATTTGATTTTTATAAAATTTCCTAATTCTACCCAAACCCTCAATATTTACCATGAAAATTCTTGATTTTGGATTGAAAAGTGATGAAAAATATTGGGTAATTGAAAGAGAAAAGTTTAGGATTGTTTACCAACACTTTGGGGATGAATTTGTGTGAAGAAAATCACCTCTAAGTCTTTGTAGTTCGAAATTTATTGATTTCTAAGGCTAGGGACCTCGAAATTCAGTTTCGGGCATACGCCCAAGTCCCATATTTTACTGCGGACCTCCCGAGATCGTCTGAACACAGATCCGGGTATATTTATTAAAAATGTTGAACAAAGTCAACTAAAACCAAATTTTAAGTTCCAAAAATTATTATTTCTCATATTTTCATATAAAATCTTTCCGGTTTCACGCACGGATTGTGCACGCAAATTGAGGTAAATAAAATTAATTTTTTTAAGGCTAATGATCCTGGAATGGAGTCTTAATTATAAGATGACCCTTTGGGTCATCACAATCTCCACCTCTAAAACAAATGTTCGTCCTCGAACAGACATAGAAAATTAGCTGAACTGGCAAACAAGTGGGGAGATCTACTCTGCATGTCCGACTCGGACTCCCAAGTAGCTGCCTCAACAGGCTGACTCCTCCACTGCACTCGAACTGAAGGGTAACTCTTTGATCTCAACTGACGAACCTGCCGGTGTAGAATGGCTACCGGCTCCTCCTCATTAGTCAAATCTTTGTCCAATTGGACAAAGCTGAAATCTAACACGTGGGACGGGTCACCATGATATTTCTGGAGCATAGATACATAAAATACCAGATGAACGGAGGATAACCCTGGAGGCAACGCAAGTCTATAAGCTACCTCCCCCACTCTATCAAGAATCTTGAATGGTCTGATATACCTAGGGCTCAACTTGCCCTTCTTCCCAAACCTCATGACACCCTTAATGGGCGATACCCGAAGTAATACTCTCTCTCCAACCATGAATGCCACATCCCGAATTTTATGATCGGCGTAACTCTTTTGCCTAGACTGAGCTGCACGAAGTCGATCCTGTATAATCTTGACCTTATCTAAGGCCTCTTGAACTAAGTCTATACCCAATAACTGAGCCTCTCCCGGCTCAAACCACCCAATTGGCGATCTACACCGTCTACCATATAATGCCTCATAGGGAGCCATTTGAATGCTTGATTGATAACTATTATTGTAAGCAAACTCCGCTAACGGCAAGAATTGATCCCAAGAACCTCCAAAGTCAATAACACAAGCGCATAGCATATCCTCTAGAATTTGGAATAGTACGTTCAGACTGCCCGTCTTTGTGAGGATGAAATGCTGCGCTCAATTCAACTCGGGTACCCAACTCTCGCTAAACTTCCCTCCAAAAGTGCGAGGTAAACTGCGTAACTCGATCAGAAATAATAGACAGGGGCACACCGTGAAGGCAAAAAATCTCTCGAACATATATCTCCGCCAACCGCTTCGGAGTGTAAATACTTGCCACTGGAACGAAATGTGATGATTTATTCAACCTATCCACAATAACCCAAACAGTGTTGAACTTCCTCTGAGTCCGTGAGAGTCCGACAATGAAGTCCATAGTGATACGCTGCCACTTCCACTCAGGAATCTCTATATTCTGAAGTACACCACCGGGTCTCTGATGCTCATATTTCACCTGTTGGCAATTCAAACAACGAGCCACATAAGCAACAATATCCTTTTTCATCCTTCGCCACCAGTAGTGTTGCCGTAGGTCCTGGTACGTCTTGCCAGCACCCGGGTAAATAGAATACTTAGAACTGTGAGCTTCTTCAAGAATCAACTCACGAAGGACATCAACATTAGGCACACATATATGACCCTGCATCCTCAAAACACCGTCATCTCCAACTGTAACCTTCTTGGCACCACCGTGCCGAACGGTGTCCCTAAGGACCATCAAGTGCGGGTCATCATCCTGCCGATCTCTGATACGCTCGAATAAGGAAGACCGAGAAACTGTACAAGCTAGAACATGGCTGGGCGAAATCGACAACCTCACGATATGAGTAGCCAACATCTGAATATCTGAAGCTAACGGTCTCTCATCAATTGGAATACATGCAAGGCTGCCCATACTTACTGCTTTCCTATTCAATGCATCGGCTACCACATTGGCCTTCCCCGGATGATACAATATAGTGACGTCATAATGTTTCAATAAGTCTAGCCATCTTCTCTGTCTCAAATTAATATCCTTTTGCTTGAACAAGTACTGGAGGCTACGATGATCCGTGTAAACCTCACATGGCAAGCCATAAAGATAGTGCCTCCATATTTCCAATGCATGAACAATGACTGCCAACTCTAAGTCATGGACAAGATAATTCTTCTCATGAATCTTTAACTGCCGAGACGCATATGCTATCACCCTGCCATCTTGCATCAATACCGCTCCCAACCCAACATGGGAAGCATCACAATATAACGTGAAAGATCCTGAACCTGATGGTAACACCAATACCGGTGTTGAAGTCAAGGCTATCTTGAGCTTCTGGAAGCTCGCCTCACACTCATCCGACCATTTAAACGGGGCACCCTTTTGAGTCAATCTCATCATCGGGACTACTATAGACGTGAAACCCTCCACAAAACGACGGTAGTATCCCGCTAGACCCAAGAAGCTCCTGATTTCCGTGGTTGAAGTGGGTCTAGGCCAGTTCTTGACTGCCTCTTTCTTCTTAGAATCTACCTTAATACCCTCTGCTGATATGACGTGACCCAAGAAAGTTACTGAATCTAACCAGAATTCACACTTTAAAATTTTTGCATACAACTGATTATCCCTCAAAGTCTGGAGTGCTATACAGAGGTGTTGTTCATGCTCCTCCCAACTGCGGGAGTATATAAGAATATCGTCAATGAAAACAATTACGAAGGAATCCAGATAAGGCTTGAAAACTCGATTCATCAAATCCATAAAGGTTGTTGGGGCATTAGTCACGCGAAAAGACATCACAAAAAATTCATAGCGCACATACCTTGTCCGAAAGGCTGTTTTAGGAACATCGGATGCCCCAATAATCAACTGATGGTAGCCCGATCTCAGATTAATTTTTGAAAACACATTGGCACCCTGAAGCTGATCAAATAAATCATCAATTCTTAGCAATGGATATTTATTTTCAACTGCTGGTAATCTATACACACTCTCATTGATCCATCCTTCTTATTTACAAACAAAACCGGTGCACCCTAGGGCGAGACACTAGGCCTGACGAAACCTTTACCAAGCAGGTCTTGCAACTGTTCTTTCAATTCTGGTGGGGCCATCCGGTACAGAGGAATAGAAATGGGTTGAGTGCCTGTAGCAACATCAATACAAAAATCGATATCCCTGTCCGGTGGCATCCCCGGCAGGTCTGAAGTAAACACTTCGGGAAACTCCCGAACAATAGGCACTAATTCTATTAAATAAACCTCGGCATCAGAATCACATATATGAGCCAAATAGGCCGAACATCCTTTCTCAACCATGCGATGAGCCTTGGCATAAGAATTCACTCTGTTGGGAGAATGACCAGGAGTCACTTTCCATTCTAACTGAGGCAATCCCGGCAAAACTAAAGTAATTGTCTTGGTGTGACATTCCAAGATGGCATAATAAGGTGACAACCAATCCATGCCCAATATGACATCAAAATCGACCATGTCAAGAAGCAACAGGTCTACACTAGTTTCAAGACCCTCAATAAAGACTACACACGAACGATACACACGATCTACAATAATAGCATCCCCCACCGGCGTAGACACATAAACAAGGACACAAAAAAGAATCGCGGGGCACAACCAAATACGAGGAAAAATATGACGACACATAAGAATAAGTAGACCCCAGATCAAACAAAATTGAAGCATCTTTATTACAAACTGAAATGGTACTTGTGATAACTGCATCGGAGGACTCCGCCTCGGGTCTGACTGGAAATGCAAATAATCGAGACTGGGTCCCACCACCCTGAACTGTATCACCGGGAGGACCCCTGACAGGTGGTCCTCCACCTCTAGCGGGCTGGCCTCCACCTCTAGCATGCTGACCTACACCTCTAACATTCTAACCTCTACCTCTGACTACTTGAACCTAACCCCTGGCTGGCCGAGCAGGTGGTGTTGCAGCTGGTGCCAGAACTATAGCACGAGAATTCTGGTAGTGAGGCTGATTACCCAAAAATTTCGGACAAGATCTCCAAATGTGCCCATACTCACCACACTCATAACACCAATCTTGATACTGAGGCTGACCCTGACGAACCGGCTGACCACGATAATAACTCTAAAGAGGAGATGCTCTGATAGGGGCTGACTGATCAGAATAAGGCAAGTAAGAGTCACGACCACCTGAGGAACCATGGGACGTCTGGAGTGCTAAATTAAATGGCCTCTACCCTGAGTATCTCCACCTCCAGACAAGATACCGTTGAATCTACCGGAATGGCGATATTTCTTGTCTGACCCCTGACCTCCCATCCTGAGAACCATCTCAACTCTCCTGGCCACATTGGTTGCATCCTAAAATGAAATCTCAGTCCCTGTCTCCTTAGCCATCTGCAACCTGATGGGCTGGGCAAGGCCCTCAATAAATCTCCTAACCCTCTCTCTCTCTCTGCAGGCAACAAAAAATAGCATGCCAAGCCAAATCCACAAAATGATTCTCATACTGGGTAACTGTCATGCCGCCTTGCTGAAGACGCTCAAACTGACGACGCTTCTCTTCTCTGGTAGTGATAGGCAAAAATTTAACCAAAAAGAGGTGAGAAAACTGATCCCAAGTCAGATCAGGTGACCCAGCTGGTCTAGTCAACAAATAATCCCTCCACCATTTCTTGGCGGAACCAGTCATCTGAAACGCGGCGAAGTCGACCCCATTGGTCTCCAAAATACCCATATTACGAAGAACCTCATGACAGCTGTCCAGATATTCCTGAGGATCCTCTGAAGTAGCACCACTGAAGTGAACAGGGAAAATCTTGATGAACATATCCAATCTCCACAAAGCATCGGAAGTCATAGCTGCCCCCTCAACAATCGGGGATGCAACAACTGTCTGAACTACCCCAACTGGGTTGGCTGCTGGGGTCTGAATCTGAGGATTAGTCTGATATGGAGTGTGGGTAACAGGAGTCTAGACCCCTCCTCCAGCCTGAGATACAGCTGCTACAACAGGGAGTGCGCCAGTCTGGGCTACACTCTCCATAAGGCCCACTAATCGGACCAAAGCATCCTGAAGTACCAGGGTAGCAATAAACCCCTCTGGGACCTGAGCTGGTCCAGCTGGAACGGTCTAAACTGGAGCCCCCCCAATCAATCTCAATCTGGGGCTCCGCAGCTGGGGCTGAAGTATGAGCAATGGTTTGAGTCCTGCCCCTGCCTCGACCTCTGCTCCTAATAGGAGATGCTGCTGCTGGAAGACGTGATTGTTGGTCAGCGGAAGAAGAAGCACGTGTTCTCGCCATCTGCGAGAGACGAGAAAAGTTTAATCAGTATTTAAGATACCAAAATCGCACAACAGAGTAGAAATAAAAACTGAGTTTGTTCCTAACTTCATAACCTCTGAGAGATAAGTACAGACGTCTCCGTACCGACCCCTCGGACTCTATCAAGCATGTTTGTGAATTGTGAGACCTATGCAACCTATTTCTCTGATACCAACTTGTCATGACCCAAATTCCCAACCCACGGGATCGTGATGGCGCCTAATACAATACTTGCTAGGCAAGCCAATGTTAGAAATTTAATCAAACATTTTCCTTTGAATATTTACTTAAACACAATCAGATAATTTCAAATAAACTAAATCTAATAATTTCCAATAAATGACTCCAATAATAATAATAATAATAATAATAATAATAATAATAATAATAATAATAATAATAATAATAATAATAATAATAATAATAATAATAATAATAATAATAATAATAATAATAATAATAATAATAATAATAACTGAATAAATAAGCCGAACCTTGAACTAAATATATACAACTAAGCCTACCCAGGGTCTGGTGTCACAATTCACGAACTACTAAGAATACTACAAATAATGGTCTGAAAGAATATATCTCTGTTCTGAAAGAAATAAAACAGTGTCATATAAAGTAAAGAGAAGACTCCAGGAATCTGCGGACGATAGCAAATCTACCTCGTGTCTCCGAACGAAAATGCGCAGCTTCTAAAATCTCCTAACTCTGGCTAGTACCTGGATCTGCACAAAAGAGTGCCAAATGTAGTATCAGTACAACCGACCCCATGTACTGAGTAAGTGCTGAGCCTAACCTCGACGAAGTAGTGAGAAGGCTACGGCGGGGCATTTACAATATAACCTATGAACAATATATAATAAAGCAAGAAATAAATAATAATACTAAACTCGATAACCAGTAACTTGAAACAGTAAATAAAAACAACTCGGATAACCCTTTTCAGATATCAACTATAATCAACTCCTCAAAATTTTCAAGTTTCAATTTAAATCACAGTAAAAATCAGAGTATGAAAACCCGTTTAATAAAACTGGAGTTTTCCAAATCCTTATTTTTGAAAATCAGTAAAACATAAATATTATCCCTTATCGCTCCTTGTTGCGACGCGCAACGCGCTCCCACTTGTCCACCTTTATTACTCCTCCCTATATATATATATATCACCCTTATTTATCCTGTTGCAGCGTGCAACCGGATCCCACCAGTTCACCCTTATCACTCCTTGTTGCGGCGTGCAACCCGCTCCCACCAGACATATCATATCAGTTTATTTATGAAAACTTTCACAATTCAGGCCAAGCATTTCACAACATTTTTTGTATAAAAAATTGTAAACATAAACTGTAAAACTCATAAACTTCATCAATTATCATTTCACAACGAAACCAACTGGAAATTATATACATATCGTAACACTGACGTCCAACTCAATCCTTATGTAACATAACAAAACCAAGGGAATAACCGATACTTCCAAAATACTTTAAACAATACTTAACAATAAGTTAACTAATCCAAATAAACATGTAAACATCAAGGATCATGAAACAATTAACCTCGAAAGGAAATAATTGGAAACGGGTAAGGGACCATGTTCAACAATAATTTAGTGGTGCATAGATACTCGTCAACTCACCTATACACCACACATATGCCAATTCACATAGCATTTAAATGGGGATTCCTATTCCCTCAAGTCAAGGTTAAACCAAGCACTTACCTCAAATTCGCAAGCTCCTCACTGCTCAATTACTGCTTTTCCTTTCGAATTTGCCTCTAAACCGCTCGAATCTAATCATAATTAGTTTAATATCATTAATTTATGCTAAAGAAACTAACTTTACTGAAAAACCATTATTTTCCTAAGTTTTCTCAAAAAAAGTTAAAATCCGACCCCAGGCCCGCTTGGTTCAAACTCGGGGTTCGGACCAAGATCCGCATTCACCCCCGAACCCGAATATGCAATTAGTTTCGAAATCCGACCCCAATTCGAGGTCAAAATTCAATTTTTATAAAATTCCCTAATTCTACCCAAACCCTCAATTTTTACATGAAAATTCTTGATTTTGGATTGAGAAGTGATGAAAAATATTGGGTAATTGAAAGAGAAGAATTTATTTTACCAACACCTTGGGGACGAATTTGTGAGAAGAAAATCACCTCTAGGTCTTTGTAGTTCGAAAAATATGAATAAGAGGTTCTGCCCTTTTTAAAATCTGATTTTATATGACTAGGCAGGCCTTCATCGCGTTCGCGATGGGCCTGCCGCATTCGTGATGGGTCAGGCCCAATGGCCTTCGCGTTCGTGGGGTCTTGAACGCGTTCGCAAAGCTTTGCTTCCTTCGGTCACCGCGTTCGCGACCAGGTGGTCTCGTTCGCGTAGAAGAAATGTAACTACCCTCCCCCAAGTGCCGTTTACACAGTGCGTTCGGTGGCCTGAACGCATTTGCGAAGCTTTAGCCCACCAGTGCTCCGCATTCGCGTCCTGAGCTCCGCGTTCGCATAGAACAAAAATGGCCCCTTTACACTTTACTCTACGCGTTCGCGAGTGAAGCAACAAGAACGCGAAGAACAATTTACCTGCGCACCAGAAACACTAAAAACAACAGTTCTTCCTAAGTTTAAAACATCTCGCAGCCTATCTGAAACTCACGCGAGCCCTCGGGTGTAACGACCCGGTCTGTCGTTACATAGAACTAGCATTTTTATTGATGCCATTGACTTGTCATGGATTGGTTATTCTATTATTGATGTGTTAGAGTTGATAGGCTTGAAATCAGAATGGTTAAATGAGAATTCAGTAACTTAGTCTTTAAAAATAGCCTTAAAATGGAAAAAATTAACTGAGAGTTGACGTATTGGTAAACGACCTCGAAATGCGGATTTTGTGGCTCGGATAGCTTCGTTATGTGATTTGGGACTTAGGAATGTGTTCAGAATAATTTTGTGATGTCCGATGTAGACTTAGGCTTGAATTGGCGAAAGTTAGTTTTTGGTGATTTCCGGTCGGCAGTGGAAAATAGGATATCGGGGTCGGAATGGAATTCTGACAGTTGGAACAGGTTCGTAATGTCATTGTGGATGTGTCTGCAAAATTTTAGGTCAATGGAGTTGTTTTGGATAGTTTCGGCATCACTGGTGGATTTTAGAAATTTCAAAGTTCTTAAGCTTGAATCCGATGTAATTTTGGTGTTTCGATGTTAGTTTTGGTGTTTTGACAGTGCAACTAAGCTTGAATGATCAAATGTAACGTGTTAGTACATTTGGTTGGGGTCCCGAGGGGCTCGGGATTGATTTTGGATGGTTAACGGGAAGTTCGGAGTTGGAAATTGCAGCAAAAAGCTGCTGGTGTGAAATCACAGTGATTTCCGCACCTGCGGAAGTTTGGCCGCAGGTGCGGGCCCGCAGGAGCGAAAGAAGGCTCCGCAGGGGCGAGATTTGTCCCGCCAGGGAAAAGTCGCAGATGCGGATAGGGGGCCGCACCTGCGAAGACGCAGGTGTGGAATGTGAGTCGCAGGTGCGGAGTCATGTCGTTTAAGAAAAATTCGCAGGTGCGGTTAGTGGGACTGCAGGTGTGGTCCCGCAGGTGCGTGAAATTGGGCGCAGGTGCGGAACCCCTGGGCAGAAAGTATAAAATAAACTCTCCACGACTTGAACCCTTTAACCACCATTTTTGTACGGTCAGAGAGCTTTAGGGGCGATTTTGGAAGAGAAAAATCGGTGTTCTTCATAGAGGTAGGTATTTTTATCATTAAAACTCATTTATGGGTGATTATAGAACACAATCTCAGCATTTAATTCATGAAAATCAGTGGAAAAAGGTGGGTTTAGGACTTGAGATTATGATACATTTAGAGGTCGATTTGAGGGGTCAAACGAACTCTGATTTTAGTGTTCTTTATATGTACGGACTCGTGAGATGATGAAGAGCAGTTTTCTATAAAAAATTCTGAGTTTCGGGACGTGGGCCCGGGGGTTGGGTTTTGACCAAATTCGGGGTTTTGAGCTAAATTTGATATCTTTGGATTGGAATTCGTTCCTTAAGCATAAATTGATGATAAAAATCTGAACTTGGTATATTTGGAGCCTTCGGAAGTTGATACGAGAGGAAAGCGTGTTGCGGGATAGTTTTCGGGCTAGTTTGAGGTAAGTAATGTCTTTAAATCATGTCCTGAGGATATGAAACCCCGAACTATGCACCCTTTCACGGGTTTTGAAATGCAAAGGTTGAAACTTTGGAAACATCTTTCCTATTTAGGCGACTATTGAGTTGCTAAACCGACTTTTAAGCATATGCTTAACTAGTATTATTTTATTATGATATGATTTGGGTTGTAAGTCGTGTTTGGGGCCTAGTGCCGATCTGTTTTCTCCTTGAGGGTTGTGTTTACTATATTTTGCTTACTGATATGTTATGATTTTACACTCAGTCTTTTCCTGATAAATTGTTTTAACACTCAGAGTATTTCGATACTATTTGTTGAAAAATGAAACACTATTTTGGGTCGAGAACCTGGTACGTTTATGGCCTAAGGAAAAATTGAGAGTGTCTGACTGAGTGAGGCTTTCATGCCTATATTGTGAGGAGGCTTTCAGGACTTATGGGAGAGGTGAGGAGGCTTTCAGGTCTTATGAGAGAGGTGAGGAGGCTTTCAGGCCTTATGAGAGAGGTGAGGAGGCTTTCAGGCCTCATGAGAGAGGTGAGGAGGCTTTCAGGCCTCATGGGAGAGGTGAGGAGGCTTTCAGGCCTTATATGAGAGAGGTTTTCAGGCCTATGTTGTGAGGAGGCTTTCAGGCCTTATGTTGTTATAGCGCTTGGGCTGTAGAAGCCCCTCCGGAGTCTGTACACACCCCCAGTGAGCGCAGATACCTATTGAGTAATGATTATTGCCCGCGGGGCTGATACTGAGTGATGATTGATACTGAGCGATGATTGTTACTAAGTGATTGAGAGAATGCCTGAGGGGCAACTGTTATGAGAAATGATTTTGGCCCGAGGGGAAGATTTGTGATGATTTCACTAAGTTTTCGAACTATGATTTACTTCGTTATCAAACTGGCTTTTACTGAGATACACTGATATTACACTTGGTTCAAAGGATTTTTGGAAACTGATTTCGAAATTATTATTTGATGAATATTATATGGTGACTTGGTGTTTTACTGGTTTGTGAAATTGTGTATCTGTAATATGTGTTTTATAATTCTCAGATTGTGATTTATTTTTATTACTGCTGAGTTGGAGTACTCATCATTACTCCCTGTACCTCTGTGCACAAATTCATGTGACAATCCCGAGCAGTAGCTGTCCTGGCTCGTAGTTGCAGGTTCACGGGATTTCGAGGTAGCGGTCCAGCACCCACAACTTCTCCTTTTCCCTTCCTTATTTAGTTTTAGCGTTTGATTCAGAGATATATATTATAGTATTAGCAGAGTTAGATTTATTTTATTCTTAGATGCTCATGACTATTTACTCCGGTCTTGGGAGGTTTTGTTTAGAGTTGTTTAGACTATTATTGGGGCGCTAAGACTTAAATAAATTATTTTTATGCTATGTTGCTGTTATTATTGAATTGTGAACTATTATAATCAGAGTTGACTAGCCTAGTTCCACGATAGGCGCCATCACGGCCTGTTAGGATTTGGGGTATTGACAAGTTGGTATCAGAGCTCTAGGTTACATAGGACTCAACGGACATGCGCAGGTTTAGTAGAGTCTTGCGGATCGGTATGGAGACGTCTGTACTTATCTTCGAGAGGCTGCAGAACCCTTAAGAAACATTCCACATTCTTGAATTTTCTCATCGTGCGAATCCATTTATTCAGCCAAAAGCGTAACTCTTTGAATTCCTTTCATGTATTCAAGTGCGTACGCGAGCGCTTGGTATCAGTTGTGCGTCGTCGGCTTATGACTTCCATGGGTGAGATCTGATTGTTAGCATATTGATAATGGGCCAGTCGGAAGGACTTGAGGCCGAATTGTTGTCTGCGGCTTGAGTGTTGAATTTCAATTGGGTGAGCGTGTGTTGGGGGACTTATATGTCCGTTTGTGTCCTTATTGATGGAACTTTGTGACTAGATGACTACATGGTGAGTGTGATCGGATAGTTATATGTATTCAGGTTGTTTGATTGTGACAAGAATGGATTAGCAGGAAATGTGGCAAGAACCATTAAGTATTTGACGTCTGTATTGAGTTAGAATATGGCTTCGATTTGTGAGTGTATTGAAGGACCTCTCGTGTGGTTTAGTTGTGGGGTGAAGTCGATTTTTCTGTGGTATATGAGTTCTTAGTGATGTCTTTTGGGTTGACCAATGCCCCAACACAGTCTATGTATTTGATTGTCGGTGTATTCAGACGTGTTATAACTCCTTTGTTATTGTATTTATTGATGGCATCTTGTCGTACTCTCGTATCCAGGGATAGCATACTCGACAATTGATGATGGTATTACGAGGATATAGGGAGGAGAAGCTTTGTGCGAAGTTCTCCAAGTGTGAATTTTTGGATCAGTTCAGTAGCATTCTTGGGACACGTGATGTCCAGTGAAAGTATCCATGTGGTCAGACGAATGTGTGTAGAGCTTCCAGAAGCTCAAGATTTCCTTGACCACAGCTCCAGTGTTAGTGTTGCCATCGGCTTCAGGTTCTTATACCGCTTAATGAGATGTCTTGGGGGCAGGCAGTGGTTGTGTTCTAATGTAGGAAGGTATAGTAATTGCGTGATGGCTATGATTTTCGTACGTGTATTGGGAGATATCATTTTGAGGTTAAGCAGGCGGGGTTATCTTCCGCGGGGTTACTGAGGTTGTGTTATCCTTAGGTGGCTTTATAGCAAGTACTCTTTATTAGTAATTGATATGTTGCAATTTGAGTTTAGATCGCTTGTGGGAGTAGGCGTGACCATTACAATGGTGGATGCGAGATTTGCATTCAATTTGAGTGTTAGATGATTTGGGTCATATAAGCTTATGGAGGATTTAGTTGAACCTCACCACAGCATGGTGGTAGTGATAGTGTATGGGCATCGTGAGTTATTGTTGTCTGGATCTTTGGCTTTGAGCCAAGTGGGGGAGTCCGCTAGTGGTAAGTTGATTACACGATTAGGTGTTGTAATGGTTTCAGTTCGAAGTATGTTGGTGAATCAGTTATGACCTGCAGAGGTGGAGTCTGGGAGTGACTCGAGTAATGAAATTTACTGAATGATTAAGTTGTAGTGGTAAGTGTAGTGTGTGCAATGTATGAGTGTGCTTGTTGCTTCAAATGTGTGGATTAATTTCCTAGTGTGTGGATTGCAAGCGTGGTCAGGTCGTTCTATTTACTTGGTTAGTGCAATTGAAATTGCGTAGACTAAATGACGTTCGAGAATGGTTCAGATGGAATCAAGGTTATATGTAGCGATCAAGGATATTCAAGGTGTCAAGGCTTATGGTGTATTTAAATTATTATGGATTCTATCCATCAGTATCAGAAAAGGGAAGGTAATGACTTTAAATTCACATGAAGCCTCTTCAGGGTAAGTATTTCTAATGTGGTGCATTTGGGGATAATTGAGGGAGTATTCAGCGGCTTATGAGCCTTAGACGGTATATTCTTATGCTCGGGTTTCGTGCGGTAAGTCGGGATTGAGAATTGTTGTATTATGGCAAGAAGAAGTATCAATTCGAAGGTGAGTCAGCAGGAACTTGGATAAATAGGACAGCTTGGTAGTAGGTCGGATCGGCATGATAAGGGATATGGTTAATTCTTTGGGTGTTTATAAGGTAATGAGTTGTTACAGGTGTTTATTAACAATTCTCTTGGGATTTGGTGGCGTAGCTTGGTTGAGTTAGGAGGATTCAGTACTGACGGTTTGGTATTGTACAAATGTGATCCAGAAAGTTCTTGATGGTTTCTACCACGGTTGGAGATGTATATTTATATTGGCGTGAGGACCATGTGATGTATAGTAATTTTGCTTCTAGATGTGATCAAATGGAAATTTCTTGGTTAGTTGAGTACGTAGTTGTTGGTGGCTAGGAAGGGAGCATGAAGTTCTCATATTTATCATAGGATTGCATGGCGTATGCGGTATTTTGTGTATAGTGGAGAGTGACATATGTGAGGTCCCGGTTCAGTTCTGGAAGGAAGGTCAGAACTGGTAGCTTCAGATGATTAGGTACAGCATACCACTATTGGGTAGCTGGATGAGAGTATACATTCATAAAGGACAATGTGTTTAAGGCAATGTGGTTGAATAAGGATGCTTCATTGGTGTTACGACGCTCTCTTGTTGGATCGACTGCTGGTATTCAAGGTTTCTTGGTGACACAGAGTAATTATGGGGGTGTCCTCACAGAACGATAAAGTATTAGGGGCGTGTTATATATTTGAGTGGTGGAATTGGGATTCAGATGTGGTAGTTGGTGCGCCTCATGGATTTTGAGACTGGGAGTTTTCCTGAACAAATTATTTTGTAGTTGTGAACTACGAGGATGCGAGCGAAGCTAGTCAGGTGTTAGTATAGGTCCTGATTCAGTCATTATGAACGTTCGGAGAGTTATCTACCTGTTGTGGGCGACCAGAGTTGACTTAGAGTTATTGGTAGGCCAGTATGGGTGTGTGTTATGCACCGAGTCGGAATTGTTGAATCCGAAATGCTATTGTTGAGGGATGTACCATTCGATTGTCATTGAGCTTATTCGTGTCTTGGAATGATCTATGAGTTACCTTTCGGTGTTCGAGGAGTTGTGATCGTTGGTTATATATGTGCATAAGGTGTAGTTCTATCGGGGCTTTATAGCGAGATTTGAGTAAGGCAAGTAAGTAGATGTTGCATGATTGAGACGTGTTGGTTATGTTTTTTCTGGTTCGGGTGGCATGGTGTCGTCCGATTTCCCCGTGGTTATGGAAATGCACTTTGAGTAATTGATGTCGAATTTCGCATGGTTATTGATTTTGAGCAAGGTGGCTTGGAGTGTGTCATGTGGTCCAGCGGTTGGATGGGATCACGTTTTGCAGCTCAATTAGGTAGAGGTATGATCCTTGGTGTTGGATTTGTTTGATATGATTTCATGATGTGTATCGGGATTTTAGCATGATGTGGTAATGGTAAGTGTTAGTGGCAGGATAGTCCTCTTGTGTGAGTCTTCTTTATTTAATGAATTGAGCTCTTGGTATGTGGTTATTGAGTGCACAAGTTGCACAAGTTATGGATCTGGATGGTATTGATACTGATCGGACGAATGGTTGCTGGTTTATACATGTATATTTCATCATCAACAGTATATGGAAGTGTTAGAGCGAGGCATGGTTTGATAGGAGGGTATGTACCGGTATTGAGTTGTTTGAACAACTATTGTAGTTAGGAGTTATCGATATGAGTGGTTGAGCCACGCGGTATATTATGTGATTTCATATTGGGTTACGAATATGGTTTGATACAGCGTGTTCAGTCTATTTCAGCTTATAATCGTGGAAATTTGAACTTGTAAATTATTTCAGAAGTGGAAACTTGGTTTTAAGGTTTATGGGTCAGGATTTGATAATGAAATTTCAGTTATGCTGTGTTAATAGACCTATATGGGTTAGGGTGACGTGGGATCACCTCTGAATATGTGCATGGAAGGTTACACATCAAATTTTGTGGTGTTGGAACAGCTCTAGGCACGTTCGAGGACAAACGTATGTTTAAGTGGGGGAGAATGTAACGACCCGGTCTGCCGTTACGTAAAACTAGCATTTTTATTGCTGTCATTGAGTTGTCATGGATTGGTTATTCTATTTTTGATGTGTTAGAGTTGATAGGTTTGAAATCGGAATGGTTAAATGAGAATTCAGTAACTTAGTCTTTAAAAATAGCCTTAAAATGAGAAAAGTCAACTAAGAGTTGACTTATTGGTAAACGACCTCGAAATGCAGATTTTGTGGCTCGGATAGCTTCGTTAGGTGATTTGGGACTTAGGAGTGTGTTCAGAATAATTTTGTGATGTCCGGTGTAGAATTAGGCTTGAATTGGCGAAAGTTAGTTTTTGGTGATTTCCGGCCGGCAGTGCAAAATAGGATATCAGGGTCGGAATGGAATTCCGACTGTTGGAACAAGTTCGTAATGTCATTTTGGATGTGTCTGCAAAATTTCAGGTCAAACGGAGTTGTTTTGGATAGTTTCGGCATCATTGGTGGATTTTAGAAATTTCAAAGTTTTTAGGCTTGAATCCGATGTAATTTTGGTGTTTCGATGTTAGTTTTGGTGTTTTGAGAGTGCAACTAAGCTTGAATGATCAAATGTAACATGTTAGTATGTTTGGCTGGGGTCCCGAGGGGCTCGGGATTGATTTCGGATGGTTAACGGGAAGTTCGGAGTTGGAAATTACAGCAAAAAGCTGCTGGTGTGAAATCACAGTGATTTCCGCACCTGCGGAAGTTTGGCCGCAGGTGCGGGCCCGCAGGGGCGAGATTTGTCCAGCCAGGGAAAAGTCGCAGATGCGGATAGGGGGTTGCACCTGCGAAGACGCAGGTGCGGAATGTGAGTCGCAGGTGCGGAGTCAGGTCGTTTAAGGAAAAGTCGCAGGGCGGTTAGCGGAACCGCCGGTGCGTTAAATTGGGTGCAGGTGAGGAACCTCTGGGCAGAAAGTATAAAATAAACCCTTCGCGACTTAAGCCCTTTTTACACCATTTTTGTACGGTCAGAAAGCTTTAGGGGCGATTTTTGAAAAGGGAAATCAGTGTTCTTCATAGAGGTAAGTATTTTGATCATTAAAACTCGTTTATGGGTGATTATAGAACACAATATCAGCATTTAATTCATGAAAATCAGTGGAAAAAGGTGGGTTTAGGGCTTGAGATTATAAGACCTTTAGAGGTCGATTTGAGGGGTCAAACGAACTCCGATTTTAGTGTTCTTTATATGTA
Organism: Nicotiana knightiana; assembly: GCA_005239525.1. NCBI lineage: Eukaryota > Viridiplantae > Streptophyta > Magnoliopsida > Solanales > Solanaceae > Nicotiana > Nicotiana knightiana. Next base: position 60,615 of record ML421658.1, on the reverse strand, counting down.
CGGACTCGTGAGATGATGAATAACAGTTTTGTGTAAAAATTTCTGAGTTTCGGGACGCGGGCTCGGGGGTCGGGTTTTGACCAAATTCGGATTTTTGAGCTAAATTTGATATCTTTCGATTGGAATTCGTTCCTTACGCATAAATTGATGATAAAAATCTGAACTTGGTAGATTTGGAGTCTTCAGAAGTTGATACGAGAGGCAAGCGTGTTGCGGGATAGTTTTCAGGCTAGTTTGAGGTAAGTAATATCTTTAATTTCTGTCCCGAGGGTATGAAACCCCGGACTATGCACCCTTTCACGGGTTTTGAAATGAAAATGTTGAAACTTTGGAAACATCTTTCCTATTTAGGCGACTATTGAGTTGCTAAACCGACTTTTAAGCCTATGCTTAACTAGTATTATTTTATTATGATATGATTTGGGCTGTAAGCCGTGTTTGGGGCCTAGTGCCGATCTGTTTTTCCCTTGGGGGTTGTGTTTACTATATTTTTCTCACTGATATGTTATGATTTTACATTCAGTCTTTTCCTGATAAATTATTTTGACACTCAGAGTATTTCGATACTACTTATTGAAAAATGAAACAATATTTGGATCGAGAACCCGGTATGTTTATGGCCTAAGGGCAAATTGAAAGTGTCTGACTGAGTGAGGCTTTCAGGCCTATATTGTGAGGAGGCTTTCAGGTCTTATGAGAGAGGTGAGGAGGCTTTCAGGCCTTATGAGAGAGGTGAGGAGGCTTTCAGGCCTTATAAGAGAGGTGAGGAGGCTTTCAGGCCTCACGAGAGAGGTGAGGAGGCTTTCAGGCCTTATATGAGGGAGGTTTTCAGGCCTATTTTGTGAGGAGGCTTTCAGGCCTTATGTTGTTATAGAGCTTGAGATGTAGGATCCCCTCCGGAGTCTGTACACATCCCTAGTGAGCGCATGTACCTATTGAGTGATGATTATTGCCCACAGGACTGATACTGAGTGATGATTGATACTGAGAGATGATTGTTATTGCATGATTGAGAGAATGCCTGAGGGGCAACTGTTATAAGAAATGATTTTGGCCCGAGGGGAATATTTGTGATTATTTCACTAAGTTTTCGAACTATGATTTACTTCGTTATCAAACTGGCTTTTACTGAGATACACTGATATTACACTTGTTTCAAAGGATTACTGGAAACTGATTTCGAACTTATTATTTGATGAATATTACATGGTGACTTGGTGTTTTACTAGTTTGTGAAATTGTGTGTCTGTACTGTGTATTTTATAATTCTCAGACTGTGATTTATTTTCATTACTACTGAGTTGGCGTACTCATCATTACTCCCTGTGTCTCTGTGCACAGATTCAGGTGATGATCCCGAGCACTAGCTGTCCTGGCTCGTAGTTGCAGGTTCACGGGATTTCGAGGTAGCTGTCCAGCGTCCACAACTTCTCCATTTCCCTTCCTTATTTAGTTTTAGCATTTGATTCAGAGACATATATTATAGTATTAGCAGAGTTAGATTTATTTTATTCTTAGATGCTCATGACTATTGACTCCAGTCTTGGGAGGTTTTGTTTAGAGTTGTTTAGACTATTATTGGGGCGCTAAGACTTAAATAAATTATTTTTATGCTATGTTGTTGTTATTATTGAATTGTGAACTATTATAATCAGACAAATGCGTAGTAATGTGATGGTTGGCTAGCCTAGTTCCACAATAGGCGCCATCACGGCCTGTTAGGATTTGGGGTCGTAACATCGGAGCTCTCAACCAAACATGCACGCAAGTCTAAAAAATCATACGGACTTGCTCGTGCGATCAAATCATGAAAATAACATTCTAAAAGTATGAATTTAACCTCAAAACTCATCATTTTTCTCAAGAACACTCAAATTTCACTATTTCTCAACCGGATGTCCGAATCAAGTCAAATCAACTCCGATTCTTACCAAATTTCCCAGATAGGACTTAAATATCATAACAAACCTGTATCAAGCTCCGGAATCAAAATACGGGCCCGATACCAACGATTTCCAACATTAATTTATTTCTTTATTTCATTAATAATCCAACAAAATAATTTCTTTCAAAAATTGATTTTTAAGGCTGGGGACCTCAGAATTCAGTTCCGGGCATACGTCCAAGTCTCATATTTTACTGCGGACCTCCCGAGATTGTCGGAATACAGATCCGGGTCCGTTTACTAAAAATGTTGAACAAAGTCAACTAAAACCAAATTTTAAGTTCCAAAAATTATTATTTCTCATATTTTCATATAAAAGCTTTCCGGTTTCACGCCCCGACTGTGCACGTAAATCGAAGTAAATAAAATTAATCTTTTTAATTCTAATGAGCATGTAATGGAGTCGTAATTTATAAGATGACCCTTTGGGTCATCGCACTATCCACACTATTGCGATTTCAAACTAGAAAAATTCATATTCAGAAGTAATTTTAAAAAATATATTTTATTAAATCTCAAAAGTTAAATTAAGTGATGGATTTGTTCATACTATATTAGGGGACTATCTCTTATATGCTTAATTGATGTGAAAATATAATCTACATGGTTTGAACTCATTTTTCCCTGATAAGTTTTCAACTATCAATAAATTATCCTAAATATTATTTATTATAATTTTTATATTGTTTCATTATGAAAATTAACATATGATAAATCTACAGAAAAATAAAAATATTTCTCTTATCTCCTTAATTAAGAAAAAAATTAAAATCCATATAATAATTTAATATAGACTTCTATCAAATGTTTGATATTTTATCACCAGTTAACATCCTTTTAAACGAGTTATAAAAAAAATTTGAACTACTATATTGAATTACTACAATTTATATCATGTTAATATTTATTTAGTGCATTTGGTTCTCTTTGTTTGAAGTAGTAAATTGCCTCTTTAGGGGTGCGAGTGTTCTCTTTATTTAATGTACTAACAATTTCTCTTGATTTTGTTGTATACAATACATGAAGTAAAATCAATAGTAAGTTTTTTTTCCATCTTTTATCGTATTTTAAAGAATGATGTTGTTCGTGTTAACTTTCATCAAGTAGCTGATTGTTCCCACTGTTGAAACTCTTGTGAAACCAATTTGGATGTATTCAAGAATATTTTACAGTTTGATTGGTAAGCTTCTTATTTTAGAAAATTTGTTAATATAGAGGACACTTGTAGCTTCAATATATTCTCGTGTAAAATATTCAAACAAAAAATAATACCATTGAAATTAAATTTTTAATTTGATGTTTATGCTTGATATGGACGTTAAAAATGAGTATTATAGCACATAGTCTTTTTATGTTAATTGGAGCAATTTAAACAGATTATAATTTATAGTTTAATTTTAAGTAAATTATTAAAATAAATTAATTATAAATTATGATCCTCAATATCATAATCTATCCGTGATTAAATGGATATAATAAGAATCAATTTATTTATCAAAAAATTAATTGAGTCTCGACAAATAATAATTTTAAGACTACAATCCTCGTCTAGTAAGATGAATAAAAGGAAAATCTATGTAAGTTGAGAGGGTTGTAGGTATAAATCCAAAATATATGTATTTAGCAAAGAAGTATATATATAAAAATTAAAAACAAAGGAAAAGGGGAAAAAGAAAAAGAAATCCTGGGATGTAGAGAAGCTAAACAAAAGTTAATGTGGCCCAGCTTTTCTCTTTTTTGCATGCGAATTTCAAGGTGCGAACACGAAATCCGTCCATATTGCGTCTTCCCGCGTTCAAAAAGCCGGTCACCCCCTAACTCCTCCATCGTACGGTCGTCACCGTTATAACCGGTAATACCGTCGATCTAATAAAACCTCCAATCATTTTCCTCAGATCACACATTTCAACATCAAAAGTCGTTATTTCCCAGGTCTCCACGCGCATCTTCACGCGCCACCACCACCACGGACCTCTTCTCTTTTAAATGGAGCAGCCAAATGATGTAGCGACAGAGACGAATCAGAAAAATATTTCGGGTCAGGATTCAGATCGAATTCCGAAACCGGATCCGCGACCCGATTTAGAGCAAATTCAACTACAGGACAATACTGCCGCTATCGATGAGAAACAAAATGGCGAATCAGCGAACGGTTTAAATAAGTCGAAGAAATCGGTGAGCTGGAGCGAGGAATTGGTGATGGAATCGCCGACGCCGAGATCTGTTCCTTCAGATGACCGTGGATCGAATCCTTATGTGGCTTATTCTCCTGCTCCGTCCGACAATTCATCTTCCTTCAATATAAAAAGTCAGTACATATTTTTTTCTTTATTCGTGTGAATATAAGTATACTTGAGATCTAATTTTTGAATCGGTTCAAGTTCTAGAATTGTTGTTTAACATTAGCGTATGCAATACGAATTCGCATATTTGACAATTGTTAAATTGCGATACAGTTTAGCAATTTTTTAGCTCTCGATTCCCGCCACTTTGAATTGTTCATAGAAAGGTTCTAGGTTACGTACACTGATAGTGTCAGATTTTTTACTCTATCAGTGAATTTTTACTTGTGATAGCAACTAAGTTACCATTTTTAACATTAGCATATCCAATCAGAATTCATGCACTTGACAATTTCTGAAATTGCGATTTATTTTAGCAATTTTTAGTCTCACTCGCTTTGAAATGTTGATGGAAAGGATTTAAGTTATATACATAGACAAAAGATTTTTTACACTATCAATGAATTTTTATCAGTTAATGTTTATCAAGAAATTTAACTATAATTACCAAGTAAGTTGACATGAACTGCGTTATGTTCATTTGGATGAAAAGTTTGATGTGAGAGCTTTTAAAAGATAGAATGTCCCACAAAAGAACAGTTTTTTTTTTAATTAAAAAAAGAACAAGTTGAGAAGAATAATGCAACGTCTACATCTTGCTTAACAGATACAATGGAGAGTGTCAAAGGTGTGCTAGGTAGATGGGGGAAGAAGGTTGGTGAAGCAACTAAGAAAGCTGAGGATCTTGCTGTCAATACATGGCAACATTGTAAGTCTTTCCTCTTCTATTTTTTGGGCATCTTTGAGTTGTGTGTATGTTCTAGTTACATCTTTGAGTTGTATGTTTTAGTTTGAGAAAAAGGTGTCGGCAATGATGTATTTGGTCCTCCTTGCTCACAGGGTGGATCTACGGTTGAAGTTACGGGCTCAGTAGAATCTTGGCCCAAACAGTCTATTTGTGTTAAAAAATTCAACTAAATATATATAAATAATTTATCCAGAACCCTGAATCTACTTCTGCGGTGCTCATGTATTCTTTCTCATCCGATGGATGAATCTTTGAAAGAACTAAGAGATGATATAGATCTCTTCTGTTTGGGTATTTATAAGAGAACTTTTACTAGTAGCACGTGAGGAAACTATTATGAACCTTGAGTAATATAGGACTGAGAAAAGCATTTCAAATTTTTAATTTTACTACACTTGTATGCTTCTAATTTTCACATTTAACAAGTAGAGTGTTAAACGGGTTTTAAAATTTGTGGCAATATTTAGGAGTAGAGAATCCTAGAGTCCGAGCATGACAAAGTGAACTTGAGAGAAATGTAACTTGATTATATGATACATAAGACAACATAGATTGTAGAAAGTTCTAGCGCTAAGCTTAGAATGGGCCCTCAGAATTTTAAGGCTTTATTTCCATAAAATCAGAGATGAGTGTAGTACCATGGTGGCACTGTGTAGGCTAATTATGATTGAACCGATAGCTAAAGATTTTTCCTTAGAAGGTTTACGTGTCCTAGCATTAACACGACACATCTCGCCAACAATTTGCCTAGCCTGGTATGGCCTTTATCCAAATAAAAATCTTTAAACCATGGTACTCATGCCTACTATGATTTTTCATATTTTACTCTCAATTAAGGATCAACCCCCCATAATTGAAGTAAGAAACAAGAGAGAGACTTTAGAAAGAGAACTTTTTATTTCAACATACAACATTTTATTGGGATAGGAGAGTTTTGCCTCCCACTTCTTAATAGTTCTTCGTGGTCACTAGGTCAACGAAAGTGGTCTTAGTGCCACTTGGTGGTGTCCTTCGCCTTTTAGTGCCTTATTTCAGATGAGCTTCTTTTGCTCACGTTTTGAGCAGTGTCATGAAGGTTTTACCTATGGAAAGGGACCTTCGCAGTCATAGAGGGGCAGAACTTTTCTATTTGTGCAAGGATATATTACTTGATTAACATATATCCTCCTAATACTTGAGGATTCCAGAGTTCACTTACAATGGATTTCTATTTTCTAGTACTCTCACTTGGATATTATCTGCAATTCTCGGAATCCAAGGTAGAAATCAGTTAATATCAGTGGTACTCTAATGATTTTTATAAGAAAGTTTGTCTCGGAAAAATGTTGACGACCATGAGTGCAACATGGTAAAAGTAACATTAATTAGAATTTAAGTAATGTCAGGGAGGGAGGCTTTCTTGAGTTGGATTGCCCGGAGAGTTGGGAAGTCCATCAAAAGGATATGGTCTATGATTCTTGCTTGTATTTTGTGGTGCATATGGACAGAAAGGAATCAATGATGTTTTGATGGCATTTCAACTGCCAACCATGCACTCAAGGCCAAATGTCTAGTTAATCTTTTTAGTTGGGTTAATTTTACACCTGTATATAACCCTTACTCTTATTTGGAATTTATCAGCGCCTTAGTCTTACAATGGTTTTTATTTTGTCATTGGGATGATATTTCCCTTTCTTTTGTAACAAAGCATCCTCTGGATGCTTCTTGTTAATGAAATACAACTTATTTCATCAAAAAGAAAAAAAGATTTAAGTATGATTGAGCAGCGTTGTTCATGTGTAAGTGAACTGTCTAAAGGTAATAATAGACAAATAAAAAGAAAAAGAAATGATTTACGAATGTGTGATGAAGTTGGGGGTTCAAGTCAATGAGGGAGCAAAAGTTGGATCGGGCAACTGTTGGACTTTTGGATAGGATGTTTTGGGTTATCTTATAAAGAAAGGATAAAAAGAGTCATGCTATGACTTCTTTAAATGTTAAGTTCAAGTTTGGATTTGGTACCAGTCTTCCTTGGGTGCGGTGGTTGAATAGGTGCTTACTGACTTCAAAGTCTACCATAAGGTCAAAGGTTCAAGACTAGCATGAGGAACCCATCAAAGTTCAAGTTTTGATTTATTGATCTAGCACCAGGGAGAAAGGAGGAAAGGGATAAGAATAGGGAGAAACAGAGAAGAATAACAGAAGAATTAATTCATAAAGTATTATTCGCTAACTCAAGTGTGTCAAAAATAAGTTCATATTTATAGAGCCGCGGATGCTTAACAGATTAGACTCGTGAAACTTTATCTTTAAGTTGGAGACAAAGATAAAATCTAGGATAAAGATTAGGAAAAATTTCTTTTTTTGATACCTAGATTTAAGAGTTTGTGCTTTTATTGTCCTATTTTCTTAAGTTGTACACATAATAATGTAACTTTAACATTTGTGCAATTAGTGAAACTTCATCTTAACGGTGTTAACTTTTGAACGGAAAAGAATCTGTCTACCTCGCATATGACGGGTTTATTAGTCTTTTTAAGGGCTCAAAACTTGGTTTTACTTTTTAATCAGTTTTTTGTGTAAATAAAACTTATCATTGGTGTAAAACATCTAATTTGCATACAAATACTTTTCATCTAGTAAATACTAGTATTCTTTACTTAACTAACTATTTACGATAAGTTTTTGTTGTTTTATCTCAATTAGATGAGAAGTTCTTTTTTTACTTACTAAATATTCAAAACCAAAAGTATCTCTTTTTTTTTTGGGTACAACTTTTCTTCGCTACTTTAACAAAAAGCTATCATATTCAGTAGAAAAACAATGAAATCCACCTCTTAAATAGCACGGTAAAATTTTACAATAATGAGATTCCCCTTCTGTTTCTTGAGTTTTTAATATTCAAAATTAGGTTTTTTTAATTTTGTCCTCTTTAAAAAGCACAAGCAAGCTGGAAACTGTTGCTGGGAAGCTGCAGCACTACAATTTCTATCCTTGAGTTGCTAGTTGTTAATCGTAGGGGATGGGTAGTTGATGCACTGGAAACTGGAACTGTTGTTCAGTTTCCTTTTTTTGTAGTACTTTTATTTTGTTTTGCTGTACATATTCTACTTGGTAACAAAATTCTATTTTACCAAAAAAAAGCACAAGGAAAAAGAAACGACCTTTAAGATAAATATTATAAAAATCTACTCACTATATTTAGAGGATTTGTATGCATATTGAAGTTTTGATGTCGATTGGCGATGTTTTATTAATAATGGTGGTGTCTGGACCAAGTTGCGCACGCCTCGACTAATTCCATCCGGTACCTGCTATCTCCCACCAATACAAGTACCGCCGAGTAACTCTATTTTGTCTTCACTTCACTCGGATTTGAACCTGAGATCTCGTCGTTCTCCACCCAATTCATTGACCTCTAGGCTAATAAATGGGTCATGTGTAAGGCACATGTCTCTTTCCCTCCAATAGTTAACACTATTAGGATGAGATCTCATTTTTGCACCTAAATTTAAAGTTAGGTTATTACGTGCATAATTCAAAAAATTAGGACAAAAAATATTCATTATTTAAAAATTAAGTACCATAAATGAAATTTTACCTAACAAGACTCTTATTTGTATGCACGATGTGAAGCTTAAAAATACTCCAGTCTCACAATGCAGGCAGAACTTTTTCACTTCCTGGAGATGGTGTTGCTGCGAACTCGTAAGTAATTTACAAAAAAGATAAAATAACAATAATGTATTTCACTTTGCTTAAATTGATATTTAATTAGCACATTTGCAATGTGGATGTCTTTATAGGTCATTTGTGACTAAGAGCCATACCTCAACTTATAGCACTTCTCTAGAGTTGCCACCAACTTTGCTATGAGTTTGAGTTTATGTTGAGGATATGATCCTGTAAGCACCTTCGTGCTGTGAGTTTATGTATGTGTATGATGTGAGCTTCAGAAGTGCGGAATCTCCCCCTTATGTGATGCATCTGTCAACTTGTTTTTCTTTCTTGAGACAACTTTCTTAATAGGCATGTAAAGCTTAACATTTTCTTTCCTTCTTGGGGTAGGGGTGAAGGTTGGGGCCAGGCGGGGGAGAGCTTATATCTGTTGAAGATTCTAATGCTTTCCTGTCTTGCAAACTTTGATTGTTAATACGTTCGGTCATATATAATTAGATGAAGAGCTCCTGTTCCGCCCACTAACATGCAATAACTTTGTTTCTTCTATTGGATGATATAGTGAAAACAGGCCCTAGTCTTGCTGATGCCGCCTTGGGAAGAATTGCTCAGGGAACGAAGGTTCTAGCAGAAGGTGGCTATGATAAGATATTTCGCCAAACATTTGAGACTGTTCCGGAGGAGCAACTTCAGAATTCATTTGCATGTTACTTATCCACATCAGCTGGTCCGGTTATGGGAGTATTATATGTCTCCACAGCTAAGCTTGCATTTTGTAGTGATAACCCTCTCTCCTATAAAGCAGAAGACAAGACTGAATGGAGCTATTACAAGGTATGATAGACCTTGCTCTTCAGTACTTCAGGCACATACATGTGCTCAATTAATCATTTGTCAGCCTTGAGCTGCACTAGTGACTATCAGGTATACTGCCTTTGCTGTAATTAGTGCTGAACTTGAGAGGTGAATGATAGATTGGAGAACGTCTCCACTTAATGCCAACTTGGTGTAGTTTTTCTATAACTATGGGAAAACGTAGATGCTAATATTAGTGGTCATCCAGTCCTCGATGACAGGATGAGCAAGCATGGTTTATTTGCTTAACCTATCTCATCTTGTTGTAGTTCATGTCACACTAAAATACGTGTTTATGTTCAGGGCCTTCAGGCTACATAACTGCCTTAAATTTTTCCTGTCATATGGATGATAATAAGATGCAGAAACTTGGGTTTCCAAGTAATTCTTAAGATAGTTTAGGGATGCCTTCGTGCGTAACAATTATCATTGTTTAGAACGGGATTCCAAGTATTGATATAGGTGTTTTTATCTTCTGCAGCATTGAATCGGAAAAAGTTACTGACTATGCTTTTCCTGCATAGCGATCCCTTATAATCCACATTAACTTCCCAGCTTCACTTCCCAATAATTTGTGCTGTAGCACTTGTGTCTCGAAATATATTGTGCCTCAGGTTTATGAATCATCTTCATCTCTGGTCCAAATTTTCAAGAATGCACCCTTTTTTCCTATTCCGCACCTCAATCATCATCATCATCATCTACTCTGTCCAACTATATAGGTGAAATTGATTGGAGAATGAGAAGTTTACTTGGAAGTAGTAATTTCATGCAAATTCAGAAGCCACAGGAACCATCAGATAGGGTTAGGGGATTCATTCTACCCATTTTTATGAATCTAGTGTCACGTAGTTGAAAAGGGGAATTAACTGTTTGTGATTCTTCATTCTTATATACTTTTCATATCTATATTCGTGTGTGTGCTGTGTCTACAGTAGGTTTGCCAAAAGGGAAGAGAATTTGGGAAGATGAAAGTTGGTGCAATAGTGGTTTTGTAGAAGGTGGACTGGCGGGGCAAGGGAGGAGGAGGTTTGGCTGGAGGTTGGAGAGGATGCAGTATTGATGAGGTGGTGGAAGCATGAAGGTGTTTACATGCTGTTTTCTATAGTTAATTTGCACGAGGAAATCCCCCGGAAACACCCTTTATTCTATCATGTGAATAACACATGCTCCTTCGATAGCCAATTTTACAAAGAGGAAAAAGGACTGGCAAATAGGGGTAATTGAAACTTTGAGGTTAAGAGTCAACAGATAGGGATGATATTACACTTCCCAAAATTGTTCAAGAGCATTTGGTGCCATTTGCTCTCTGTATGTCCTTTTTTTCTTCTGTCAAAAGCTCCATCTGTTTTGCCCCCAGGGATTTTGGTTCAATTGTAAGAGTTCAACCCATGTGTGAGGATTAGGCACACGTCACGAGTTCGAACCTTGACGCAGACAAAAGCCTAGTATTTAAGTGAAGAAAGGGTAGAGGTGTGCGGAGAGAGGGCGTGATATCCACCGAGTTTTGAACCGTGTCCAGCTGGCTCTCGTGGAATTCTTGTTTATTAAAAAAAATTTTATGTATATTAAAGTCATCTCCATTGTCCGTTCCAATCTATAGTTTCTTTCTTACAAAGAAAACCTGATTACAGATGAAAATTTATCTTGGGTATACTTGTCATTAACCTGATTACAGATATGAAAATTTATCTTGGATATACTTGTTATTTCTCAAGGAAATTTTCCCTGGGAAATCCTAATAGTATATTGAAGTCAGAGGCTCAACATGTTCCTCAATAAACTTTAAGTAATTCGCATTCTTAAATCTTCTGATCTTGCAAAGCAATATGAGTCATGCTAATTTGAAACAAATTTTGGTATTGACAAAGTTTACTTTTCATGTAGTGAGCAGAGTTGTAGACATTATTGTAGCTTTGACAAAGTAGCATTCTCCATCTTAAGTTCTTAAATATATTTCATTGATTGCTTATAAGAAATCTCTTCAATATCAAACAATTGAGTATGTAATGATTGGAGGGTCTGTCTTGCTATCCATAGATACTTAAATAGACTGTAGGACTGAGTGGGCGTGATAGTTGCGTCTCGGTGCTACCTAGTCACATTATTTAATGTGAGCTACCTCATGATAGCCTCCTTTTCCCCGAGTCCAGTAAAAAGTGAAAATGTCTTCAAAGGCGTACTAGTAAAGCGGATAAATGCTTGCGTTAAAATGTTCACTTTCTTCTGCTTGACTCCAGTTTTTTGTGAAGATAGTAATTTCTTAACCACTTCAGGGTATCTAGATTGTCATGAGAGTGCCCAAGTCATCTATTGCATTACATAGTGTTAGATCATAAGGATCTACGTGAAGACATAGACGTAGACAGCTTGGAGACAGAAACTTCGGTTGAGAAACTACAATTACAGTGGTGGAGATGTGGAAAATTTGGGATAATTGGCTCTTGCAAAAGCTGTTTTTATAATTTATACTGGAAAACAATGTTTTCTCTAATGATTTTCAAAGTGTAAAACATCTGTTTTCTCACCTTTTCTTGTTTCCTTTAATGTTCGATGGCCGTTCTCCCTTTTGCATGATGTGTCATTAGTATCTCGTTTGATATCAAATATCTTACAGGTAGCCCCATCAATTAGAACCTTGAATGTTTACTTGCGGCACCAATTTTGATCTGTGTCAATACCTGCCAATTTAACTTTACTTGCTGGGAAATCTAAGCACATGTTACTTTTGAGTATTCATGTCTCATTCATTAACTGTTAGTTCATTCATATAATGAGCATATATTATATGTATATGTGGTAAATAGGTCTGTAAGGTTTCATTTGTCATAATTCTTGTACTTAATTTTTTTTTCATTTGACGAATGATGATTTATCTCACATTTCACTCTTTTTACCATGAAATCTGCAGGTAGTTATCCCATTGCATCAGCTTAAGGCAATTAATCATTCATCAAGCAGGACCAATCCATCCGAAAGATATGTCCAGACTATATCTGTTGATAACCATGAATTTTGGTTTATGGGATTTCTAAATTACACTGGTGCAGTGAATTGCCTGCAGGAGACATTACAAGCACGCAACTTAGTGTGAGTCTGTTCTTGATCTTAAATCTGGTTAACTGAGAGGGCATAATTCATTATATGGAGTGGTCACTGTTGAAAATTCTGAAGATAAATATTAGAAAGAAAATAGAAGTACTTGTCTGCCTAAATGAAGTTTTCTGATATCCTTGGAAGTGAACTCAGATTTCATGGTATTCACTTGTGGATTATCTCTTATGGCAGATACAAGGTTAAAATTAACTGCTATCCTCTCTAGTCTCTGTTGTACTGTATGCGAATATTTAAAATCCTTAACAATGTGAGACACTTATGATAGCTCCTACACATTTTTTTCTAGTGCTATGATAGCTTGTTTTGCCTTCCTTTCTCTTTTTCCTCACAATCACCTTTGTTCAAATCACAACTGATCACCACTGCATTTGTATTTTTTCACTCTCACACGCACCAACCCATGCATTCATTAAATGTTGGTCGTGAGGAGTTTAAATGGAACATGGTCAGTGAGGATTTATATAATCGATTTTAACTTGTTTGTGATTGGGACGTAGTTGTTGGTCATGAGAAGAGTGCTTAGTTGTATGTATAGCATTTTGGTTATAAAATGAATGATTGTGGAGAGCTGAGCTAATGAGATTGTATCTAAGATATGATTGTGGAGAGCGGAGCTAATGAGATTGTATCTAAGATTTTTGACTGAAGGCTCAAAGATATGAAAAATGTATCAAGTGAAACGTAGTTCAGACATAAGTTTTACCATTAGCTAAGAGATACATATGGTTGGTTCATTATGATATAGTGCAAACATTTGAGTGCAGGCAACTAGTTTTCAAAAGTAACACCAAATAATAAAGTAGTGCTGTGAAAAAATTTGGAACTGCAACTAGATGTCTTTTGTGTATAGAATTAAAAGTCAAAGCAAAGAGCTGCTTTTCCATATGTGTGGAAGCTGGATGCTAAATGAGAAAGCATATCCCACTGTCACCCTATTTTTAGCACTCATTTGATTCTCTTCTCTTTTAACGAAAGTACATCCAAAATGGGGCCAAACTCTACTTCAATGAAGTCACCACTATATAGTTAGTTGTCGTTTGGTACGAGGACTAAATTATCCCAGGATTATAATTTTAGGATTATAATTTCAGTACTAATTCATACCATATGAGAGATGGGATAAATAATCCTACATTTGATGAGATAAAATGAGATATCCTAGATTAAGTTTGGGATTAAATTTATACCTTGTTTGGTTGAATAAATTTATCCCATGATAAATTATAAATTTATACATCCAACCAAACGAAATATAAATTTTATTCTACATCTTATCTCACCTTATACCTCGTACCAAACGACCCCTAAAGCATTTGTCGCATCTTGCTGCCTTCACATGGCCCCAACAACTCATGTTCACATCTCTATTTAATTATATTTTATTAGTTTGTTTAAAAGAAGTGCATCTTTTTTTATTTTAACAAACTGAAACTTTTTTATTGTGTTCTTTGCAACATGTTTTTATAGCCACAAAAAATTTCGTAGAATATTTAAATCACAAGTTTCAAAAATACTTTTTTTCTTCCTAGCTCCATACCTATCGAACTATGCCATATAAAATTAAAACGGATGAATTAGAGTTTTCTTTCTCGTAGAATATTATTATATGACATCAGAATTGCACCTCCCAATTATACTTTTTTTTTGTCAAAGCCCTCAATTTTAGATTAAGGTCTGTTTAAATACTGAGAATATAAGTGATTTCATATGCAATTTAAGATTTTTTTTTTTGTTCATATTAGCAATGTCTGATCTGAATTCAGTAATTCGTTTTTCTTTCTATGAATTCTTTCACAGCAAGTGCTTTTCTCAAAAGTACTTTTGTTGAAAAGCAGTTTGTATCTGGTAATTAATTTGAAAAGCACTTCTGAGCAGCAATTATAGTATTTGACGAAGCTTTAAAAAAAATATTTCGAAGTGTATTTTTCTCAAAAGTATTTTTAAAAAAAATGCTTTTGCAGAAAAATTACTTTTTCCTCTGCTTCTCCAAAACTACTTCTGTTTCTCCTCAACAATACTTTTTTTCCTTTCAAAAGCTTAGCCAAACACCTTAATCTTAGAAAAAAGCACTTTTTGACCCAAAAAAAAAGGGCTTTTGCTTAAAAGAAAAGGACGATCATCCAAATAAGGAACTTTTACATTATGCGCTCTCATGCAAAAGTTTATAGGTAAGGTGTATTAAAATGTGGGATTTATAATTCTGAAAAAGATGAGTTACACATAAAGGGATTATATTTAAGTTTATTGTACAATGTATATAACTTAACTCTTGAAAAAAATGTCGTACCATCATGCCTACAGAAAGGGATTATATTTAAGTTTCTTGTGCAATATACCTTTTTTAATTAGATTTAGAATATTAGTATCGGTACATCTTCCTCTTTTTACCCATTTATACCAAAATGTCAATTTATGTGTAAGCTTGAGAAAAAAATTACAATATCAGTAGTATTTGTTATTGGTAAAATACATAGTTTGACCATCAACCTTTCAGCGAAATCCCTATTACATACTTCTCTTTCACGAGAAACTTTTTACACACTCAATCTTTTAAAAGTGTGTCCAAGACACACCACTTTTGTGCTTGACTAATTTTTCAGATAACGTGAAAGTCACGTCCTAATAGGGTCGTGACACGTGTCATTGACTTTAAAAAAGGAAAAAAAATACTATTAGAAATTAAAATTAAAACCCATCTTCTTCATCTTTCTATTTCTTATCTTAAGCACGATTGTTGCTACCACCATGATTGTTTGTGAGAAAGTTTCCAACATTACCAAAATTCAACCACACTAGCTAAACAACTAGCTGAAAATAAGCGAGCAACAAATTGAGTACAATAACCCAATAATCAACTAGACCCGATTGATTTTTCAACCTTTTTTCGATACCCCAACAATGGTAGATTCTAGATTTTTTCACCAAACCTTCAATACTACTGCTAAAGTTTTTAAATCTATCACTAATAAATAGTTTTTACAATATTTGGGCAATAAACCAACAAATCCGCTCAATTTTAGATCTAAAATTGATATGTTCTTTCAAATATTCTATTTGGAGAAGAAAATGAGGGGGAGGGTGGTGAGGAATAAGACCAGGGGGAGGGGGAGGGGTTCCTGCGGAGACGGGAGACAAAAAATAGATTTTTTACGAGCTTTACACGTTTTTTTATAAGTAAACATATAAGCACTATTTGATCAAAAGTAGTGCGTCTTAGACATACTTTAAAAAGTTGAGTGTGTAAAAAAAATTCAGCGAAAGAAAAGTGATTTTGCTTCAAAATTAATGGATAAATTATGTATTTTGACATTTATTATTTGTGTCACCCCTACATGTAATTTAAGATGAAATCACGCAAAGCAATATCTTTAGAGTGGGTCCTCAACCTTTTCCTCGTCTTGTCTCTGTCAATAGAATTTAAGTGATCCTCCTCACTGTTGTGCAAAAGCTGCTGCGGTGGTATTATCACTTTTATTTCGTGCTAGAAATTATTAATATTTGATAGTCGAAAAAGTAAATAAAATTGATATAATTTTTGTATAAAATATATATATTTATATACAAAAAATATATATTTTTTTAATTATTATTTTGAGAACGACTATACATTATCACTTTTTCCAAAACTATATTGCATGGCACAAGAAAATTTTTAAAACTTACCTTAAGCCAAACAATTTAACTTTAATAGTTAAAAATTAAAATAAAAATGTGTATCATTAGCCATTTTAATTGATAAATATCCATATGAAGGCCACTTAGTTCTCCCCATCCATTAATTTGGTCTAATATTAGAGACGGACCTATGTACTAAAGAAAGGGGTCATCGGCGTCGGGAAAGTTTAGTAAAAATTCCATATATATCCTTAGAAAATATTGATATATTAGTAGTGACACTTTATATACAAAGTATATTTCGGTTGAATGTAGAATACACCCCTCCCCTGCCTTTAAATTCTAGGTCCGCCTCTTCCTCTCGTAATAACATCATGCGCAACTCAATTTTTACTAAATGATTACAAATAATGTAAAGCATACCAAAGGAAATCTATAGTGTAACGTGTAATCAAGAAAAGCAATGGCAAGGCATTTTACAAAGAGGAAAAGATCAACAACAACAACATATTCAATATTATTCTACACCGTAGGAAGAGAAGTTGGGGACATAGCAAATCTCCTACTATAAGAACGATTCCCTGGGATTGGAAGGGGAAAGATTGAATCTTGAAAGACTGAGCCCCCGGCTAGCAAGATCGAGAGGGTTAGTGTTCTGGGGAAGGTAGTGTGTACGCAGACCTTACCCCTGCCTTGTAAGGATAGATAGGTTGTTTCTAATAGACCTTCGACTCGAAAAAGTATAAGCATCACATTAATAAAAATATAAATAAAACGAAACAAAAGAAACAGTACAAAAAACTATATAAAAGCAAACGAGATAGATGACCATGCCACATAAAAGAGGAAAAAGAGAATAATAATGGGAAGAAGAGGGTAGCGTATGACAGAGAAGTATAGTGACATAACAAAAGAAAAAACTGATGTTTTCTGTCATATTTTATCTGTTTTTACTGAAACTCCAAATGCAGAAATATATGCTGGGGCTAGAGCTAGCTGCCTTGTATTAGTATAATTGGTTTCCTTCCAGCTGACAATAACACAGAAAACTTAGAGAGTCCCACTCTGTGTAAACCCTGGCCCTTTAGTACCAGAAACCGGATTCAAGATTGAAGTTTATAAATTTTTATAATGATCTTAAATTAAAGTACAACTACTAGATATTTACGATCAATATTGATAAATATTTAGTGAATCTCTTATACTATACTGTAAGATTTGGACAAAAAGCTACTAGGTTAATGTGAACTCATATGCGAAAGTATAGATCCACCCTTGGAGAGGGGACAATAATGAATAATTTGGATAAATACTAATGCGCACTAGATGTTACATGAGATGGGTTAAAATTTGAGGCAACGTGTTGTTAAGAGGTGGACCCAAGATTTGAAGGTGACGGGCACATGAGTAAAGTGTTCAACCAGTATCCAGACCATGCGTTAATTAATCTTAAGGAATTCAAGCAAAATATTTAGTCATTTTCAACATATATACACTTATATATTCAGAATTTTTGCCGAAGTTAACGGGGTTTGGTGACTCATCTTCCACGTGTTAAGTCCGCCTCTTGAGTTGTTGTTTGACCAAAAAGTATGAGGCCTTTTGTTAAACCAATTAAATAAGAAGATAGAAGGTAAATCCTAGTTAAAGATAATTAATTCTAGATCTGAGATGGATAACATGTATAGAAAAATATAATTGAGTATAAATGTTGGCAGTAGTTATGGCCGGATCTAATAATATGAAAAAGACCATGTATTAAATAACATTAAATGTCGATAAAATGTAAATAAATGAGAAGATTCACCCAATCTTGAGTGAGACGAATCCTCTTTCATTTGATAAAGATGAATGATAGACAAATACAAAAATCTTAGAAAATAGAGAGTCTGGGATAACAGATCCTCTAATCTCCTTAGAGAGATATGTTGTTTTATTTAGATCTAAAGATAGAGAGTCTGCCTTCCCCTATCTAGAGAAGTCCTCCCTCCCCTTTATAAGGAATATCCTTAGAAAATTACAATTAGAGG
Organism: Nicotiana knightiana; assembly: GCA_005239525.1. Classification (NCBI taxonomy): domain Eukaryota; kingdom Viridiplantae; phylum Streptophyta; class Magnoliopsida; order Solanales; family Solanaceae; genus Nicotiana; species Nicotiana knightiana. The sequence goes on along the minus strand of ML421658.1, from coordinate 42,306 downwards.
GAATATTCAGTAAAATATTCCCTTTGAAGATTCCAAAGCAAAATTAGTTGTCACATCTATTTGTACTGCTCGACTGTAACGATCCGGCCGATCGTTCCGTAGAAATTTCATTATTATTCCTGTTTTTGCCTTGTCGTAGGTTGGTTACACTGTTTACGATGTGTTAGAGTTGGTAGTTTCGGAATCGGAATGGTTGTAGCAAGAATTTAGTCATTTAATCTTTAAAAATAGCCTTAGAGTTGGAAAAGTCAATTGAGAGTTGACTTATTGGTAAATGACCTCGGAATGCGTATTTTATGGCTCAGATAGCTTCGTTAGGTGATTTGGGACTTAGGAGTGTGTTCGGAATATTTTTGTGAGGACTGGTGGAGAATTAGGATTGAATTGGCGAAAGTTAGTTTTTGGTAATTTTCGGTCGGCATTGGAAATTAGGCTATCGAGGTCGGAATGGAATTCCGACAGTTGGAACAGGTTCGTAATGTCATTTTGGATATGTCTGCAAAATTTCAGGTCAATCGGAGTTGTTTTGGATAGTTTCGGCATTGTTGGTGGATTTTAGAAATTTCAAAGTTCTTAGGCTTGAATTCGATGTGATTTTGGTGTTTTGATGTTATTTTTAGTGTTTCGGGAGTGCAACTAAGTTTGAATGATCATATATGATGTGTTGGTATGTTTGGTTGGGCCTCGAGGGGCTCGGGATTGATTTCGGATGGTTAACGGGAGATTCAAAGTTGAGAAAATGCAGCAAACAACTGCTGGTTTCTGATTACTGGTGCGACCGCACCTGCGGAAGTTTGACCGCAGGTGCGAGCCCGCAGGAGTAGCAAAATGCACGTAAATGTGGAAGTAAGGTAGATGAGGAAATTCCGCAGGTGCGAGGTATTTTCCGCACCTGCGATGTCGCAGATGCGGAAGTAAGAATTCATTCCTTAAGCATAATTTGATGATAACAATCTGAACTTGGTAGATTTAGAGCACTCAGGGGCCGAATTTAGAGGCAAGGGCACTGCGGAATAGTATTTTAGTCGGTTTTGAGGTAAGTAACGTTTCCAAACTTGGTTCTGAGGGTTCGAAACCTCGAGCTAAATAATTTATGACTATAATTGAGGTGACGCACATGCCAAGTGACGAGCGTGCGGGCGTGGACCGAGTATGTGTGGTCTGGCTTATCCCATGGCACTGCTTAGTGGTTATTCCCTGATGATATATGTGCTTCAGTTAATGTGGTATTTGCGAACCCGTTAGAAATCATGTTAAGCATAAATGCTAGGCTTCACGCCGAAAATGCTGAGACCCGAGTGGTCGTATATTACTGTCTCATTTTGTGATTATTTGATTTCATATACTCAGTCCTGTTATAGCATATCACTTCATATCTCAGTCTCAGTATTGTTAATTATATGCATACTTATCATTGTTTCGGGCTGATGGAGGCATCTGTGATCCATGTGAGTGAGACTGAAGAGTAATGACTGAGTGAGGCCGAGAGCCTGTTATTGAGACAGTTATGAGATTGGACTGCACACCGCAGCGATATTAAATCATGCCTTCGTTGGCTTGATATGGCGCTTGGGCCACTAGGGCCCCTCCGGAGTCTTTACACCCCTAGTGAGCGCATTGATGTTGAGGGATGGATTTTTCCTGGGCATGGATCGTGTCTGAAGTGGATGTTATGTGAGGGATGGATCGTCCCTGGACATGGATCTTGTCCGAGTGTTGTAATCCGGAGATGGACTTTTTCTGTGGGGCTGGATTGGCCTTTTTCCTCAGTACGGAGTAACTACGGTCACCAATAATTATGTACATTCCGAGATGGACTTTTCCCTGGGCCTGAGAACCATATACGGTACTGAGTGGACTGCTGTGTGAGGGTTGTGAGCACTANGAAATTAGGCTATCGAGGTCGGAATGGAATTCCGACAGTTGGAACAGGTTCGTAATGTCATTTTGGATATGTCTGCAAAATTTCAGGTCAATCGGAGTTGTTTTGGATAGTTTCGGCATTGTTGGTGGATTTTAGAAATTTCAAAGTTCTTAGGCTTGAATTCGATGTGATTTTGGTGTTTTGATGTTATTTTTAGTGTTTCGGGAGTGCAACTAAGTTTGAATGATCATATATGATGTGTTGGTATGTTTGGTTGGGCCTCGAGGGGCTCGGGATTGATTTCGGATGGTTAACGGGAGATTCAAAGTTGAGAAAATGCAGCAAACAACTGCTGGTTTCTGATTACTGGTGCGACCGCACCTGCGGAAGTTTGACCGCAGGTGCGAGCCCGCAGGAGTAGCAAAATGCACGTAAATGTGGAAGTAAGGTAGATGAGGAAATTCCGCAGGTGCGAGGTATTTTCCGCACCTGCGATGTCGCAGATGCGGAAGTAAGAATTCATTCCTTAAGCATAATTTGATGATAACAATCTGAACTTGGTAGATTTAGAGCACTCAGGGGCCGAATTTAGAGGCAAGGGCACTGCGGAATAGTATTTTAGTCGGTTTTGAGGTAAGTAACGTTTCCAAACTTGGTTCTGAGGGTTCGAAACCTCGAGCTAAATAATTTATGACTATAATTGAGGTGACGCACATGCCAAGTGACGAGCGTGCGGGCGTGGACCGAGTATGTGTGGTCTGGCTTATCCCATGGCACTGCTTAGTGGTTATTCCCTGATGATATATGTGCTTCAGTTAATGTGGTATTTGCGAACCCGTTAGAAATCATGTTAAGCATAAATGCTAGGCTTCACGCCGAAAATGCTGAGACCCAAGTGGTCGTATATTTAATGTCTCATTTTGTGATTATTTGATTTCATACACTCAGTCCTGTTATAGCATGNCGAATGTCGATTCGGGCGAGGAGGACGAATGTCGATTCGGGCGAGGAGGACGAATGTCGATTCGTGCGAATCCGAATGTCGATTCGGGCGAGGCCGAATGTTGTTTCGGGCGAGGAGGCCGAATGTCAATTCGGACGAGGTCGAATATAACTTGTGTAATTGATGCAGCGTCGCTTTGGCGAAAATGCTGGTGAGCTTCATTGGGATTTACATGTTTTCCGGGCTGGCAATCCAGTCCCAGTCTATATGGTCTCTTGTCATCTTCATATTTGCTTTGACGACGATCGTTCCCTATTCGCGTATTTGGGAGAATGCTCCTGCTTCTATTACACTTAGGAAAAAAATTCAATTAAAACCAAATGAAATTGTTCGTTACCTCGATTTGATACAGCTACACTGTAACAATTATGAACTGGGAGTTGCCTATTTTACTTTCCACCATCTTCTTCTACAGAGCTTTTTGTTTTTCTAGTCCCAGATACTACTGGAAATATTGTGGTATGCTAAAGAGAAGAAGATAAGTCTAATGCTTCAAATTAAGTGCACATCGCAACATTTTACCTTCTGGAACCCAAGTCCACCACCATAGAAACAGAAGATGGATTTTAAGGTCAGAAAAGAAGGGGTGGGTCTGTTTAGCATGGAATGAAGATTAAAGATTAAAGAAGACAACCAGGAGTTCTATGACTTTCTTCTACATACATATGTGTCATAAGTTCATTTATGAAACTAAATACATTGCCATGAAAACTAAAAGCTGAAAAACCAATAGCATTCTTTCCATCACACCAAAGGACCAAAGGAGAGGGAGAAAGTTAAGCCACAGATATCACAAAGACATATTTTAAAATTTTTGCTTACAGTTTGCATTTGTAGCGATAGAGTGACGCTACAATGAAAAGAAAGTGAAACTAGAATTGAATTTTAGATCTAGAGGAAACTAAATTTTAACTAGAAAATTCCCACAGACAGCGCCAAATTGTTTGACCAAAAAGTCTGAGACCTTTTGTTAAGCTAATTAAATAAGAAGATAGAGGGTAAATCCTAGTTAAGGATAATTAATTCTAGATCTGAGATGGATAACATGAATAGAAAAATATAGTTGAGTATAAATTTTGGCAATAGTTATAGCCGGATCTAATAGTATGAAAAAGACCATGCATTAAATAACATTAAATGGCGATAAAATATAAATAAAAGAGAAGATTCACTCAATCTTGAATGAGGCGGATCCTTTTTCATTTGATAAAGATAAAAGATAGGCAAATACAAAAAATCTTAGGAAAAAGGGAGTGTGAAATAATCTCCTTAGAGAGATGTGTTGTTTTATTTAGATATAAAGATAGATAGTCTGCCTCCCTCTCCTCTATGGAAGTCCTCCCTCCTCTTTATAAGGGATATCCCTAGAAAAGTATAATTAGAGGGAACATTCAGTAGAATATTCCCTTTGAAGATTCCAAAGCAAAATTAGCTGTCACATCTATATGTACTGCTCGACCTCGGTCTTGTTGGTGATCAGTGCTCGACTTCGGCCTTGTTGATCATTGCTCGACCTCGACCTTACTCATGACAGTTGTTTTCGCATGCCGAATTTTTCTGATCAAATTTTGACCCATACAGTTGTTACATGAGTGTGCAGCAGGTGATATGCCAAGTCATGCATGACTGTATAGTTGACGCACTTAAAAGACAGTTGAGGTGTCTAGTTGGCTCAGTTTTGGTTGTTGTGCAATTTAAAGAGTTTATATATGTATTTTGCCATAAAAAAATATTGCATTACTCAATTTCGTGTATAAATACTAAGTGCCAGTAAGTTTTTGTCGCATATTTTGTTGGAAAGCATGTCTAGTCTTTCCATCACATGAATTTCGTCAGTACTCAGTGCCTTAAAGGACGGTTTTTGCAGTTCTGCAAACCTTACTGCAATTCTTGCTAACTTGTATACTCTAATAATTTCTTGCTCTTTTATAGCATTCTGTACTGTATTGTCTAGTTTATTAATCAAGGACATGTAAGAGCACATGTACGTGGGACTTGTTCAATCACTCGAAAAGTTTAGTATTTCGGTTTTCCTATTGGAAAGATTAGGAGAATTAACATTTAGGAATCGTTCGGTACGAGGAATACAACAATAGCAATAACAACAATAAATGTAGTTTAATTATACAAGTGAGGCTTCGTACAAAGGATAACGATAATAATACTGAGATAAAATTTGGGATTATATTTATCCCATATATGATTTTACATATTAGCTAATTTTGGGATAATTTTACACTAAAATGATGTGATTAGCTAGCTCATATAGAAGGTAGGAGAGCTAATCACATATAATATCCGGAGTCCGGAACCGAAATATGATATTTTTGAACTCAAAGCTCAAAATAGGTGAAAAACATATGACCATTTTATGTATAGCGCATGAATTGCACGCGATATACCTTAATGTCATATTTGTCCGTTAAGGTATAGTGCATGCAACCAATGCACCATACTTGATTTTTAAATGTTGGTCAAAGTACAACTATTAAAGCTGTCAAAATGGGCCAGTCCAGCCCAGCCCAAGCCCGTGGACTTTTATATCTGGTGGGCTAGGACGGGTTGGCCAGCCATATGAACGGGCCTTAAAATGGCCAGCCCAACCCATCCCTAAGAGGGCCGCGGGCTAAGGCGGGCCGGCCCTTCAACTATTTTTTAGAAAAAAGAATTTCTTTAAATCCTTAAATATTTTTTCGTGACATAGTCGATTAACCATATAAATAACTTTTGTTTGCTGAGAGCGTACAAAGAACTTGATATTTGACGAGGAATCTCGTAATTAAAATGCAGATTCTCTATATCTCTAGCTCTTCTTTTTTAAAGTTACATGGATATTTATTTAATACTTTTCTTTCATTTTTCACAGATTCAGAGATTGCTTTAATAAGTTATATGATGAGATTTTTTAATTTAGGATTAACATCATTTGCTGATTTCATCATTATAGTCCATAAAATTTTTTAAATTTCTGAAATTTGCTAGTGGTTAATTTTTTTTTGTGTATTTAAAATTGATCTTTTTCTATTCTGAAAATCAGTTTAAATATCAATAATATATTAAAGTAATCCTAATTGATCATTGGCCGCTTAAAGTATTATTTTCTTTTGAAAAGTTATTATTATTGGTTGCCTAAAACTTTTTGGTTTGCTATTAATTAAGCAAAAGAAAAACTAATTTTGTCATATTACATGCATGTTAAAAATCAAAATTCTAGTTGATATGGAAGGGTAAATGAGCAATCTAGGGCTGGGGAATGAAGATTATAGTTAATAGTTTTAGTTTTTACCTTTTTTAAAATTATTTAATAGTTAATTAATTTGAATTTAATTAATTTTTCGCCCACGGGCCGGCTCATCAGCCTCGGTCAAGCCTCAAGGCCAGTGGGATGACTTGGGCCGGGCTTATAAGCCTCAGTTTTAAATGGGCTCAAAAAATTCTAGCCCAACCCTACCCAAGTAGCGGGCTGAGTTGGCTGGCCTCACAGACCAAGCCCATTTTGAAGGCTCTAACAACTATAGCGCATATACGGGATGCGCTATACGTGAAGTTGAAAAGACATGTAAGTATATCGCTTCGCATATATGCTTGACACCTATATTAAAAAATGCCCAGTCTTCTTCCTCGAGGACAAAACAAAAAAAGCGGTCCCTCCCCTCATTTTTAAAGCTTAAACTTCCATTGGAGCCGACTCGTCCCTCTAAAAATCGTGTCTCATTATTTTAGCAAGTTAAAACCCGATCCAAAGCGTTGTCGTGTAGTGGATATCTTCTATTGCTCGCTTCGGTGGTCAAATCATCAATTTTTCTCAATTCAGAAAACTCTAAAACGAGGTATTCTGACTCACTTTTGTAGTAAACTCACGAATATAATTTACTACTTAGTTATTTCTACTGTGTTGTATGCTTTTTGTGATAGTTTTTGATATAGTTATTTTTTTTTATACGGATTAGTTTATTTATGTCCAAAAAATTATGAAAATTGTATATTGTTCTTTTGTTGAATAATTAGTGTTATATGTGACTTTAGTGTTGCACATATAATAATAATATGTGACTTTATTGTTGTTTAGTTCCCTTTAGTGTTGTATTGTGCCTTTTATTATTTTATAGTACCCTTTAGACTAGTAAAACTTTTAATAAATTTTAGTTTATGTTAGTTGATGTTGTTTATGGCCATTTAGAGTAGTGTAACTTTAATACTCTTTAGGATTCTTTAGTCTAGAATAAAAACTATGTGCCCTCATTAACTAACTCGGTTAGAGTACTCAATTATGGATTAAATGTATTACTAGATAATTATCAAATATTAGATATAAATCATAAAATAATTAGTTGACATTAGAAAAGAGACGCTGCCAAATATTTAGGCAAAATACAAAAGTTAACAAACAAATCGTCACGAATGAAATATATTGAATATTATTTAGTATTAAGTTTGTTTGATAATGCTTGATCCGTCTTGTGTTTACTCACAGTTCTTGTGTTTAATAAATAGTTCATATGGAGGCCATACAGCGACGAGCTCATCGATGTATTACCAGATTATTGCTCCCGCGGTCGAGCTATGTAGATGTCTTCAATCCCACTTATATGTCTTGATATAGTCAAGCATCATGCCACTGAGCGAGTCCTTTGACAGCTTATACCTTTTCCGCTGACTGGGCCTTCCACATATTACCAGCGGAATGATCACTGCAAGGTCGACCAGACATACTTGGCCTAGCTAGAGGCCCAGATAGAGGATTGGGATCAGAGGTATGGCCTGATTACGCTATACCCTCCACATGACTGTTTGGACGGGGAGCATGAGTACATGGGTTGGTATCGGAGTGTTACTCGCCTTCTGAAAGGGAATCCCATTCATTGCGCTGGTGGTCGGTACGTTCCATACACCAAGAGGCATGAGGCACTGGTATGTTATTTGTTATCCTTACTTATAATGTTACGTTACTTTAACATCCATCCTTAATTAATATGGTATATGTTATGCAGGCTATTGGCTAAGACCGATGCTACCAGTTGGGACTGGAGACACTACAACATCAGGCAGGAGGGATAGTTGTGCACGGGCTTGGTCGTCGGGTTGCTGATCTTGCTGCTGACACATTGAGACGTGCCCGAGATGATGTGCGATTAGGTTACGAGGTTGCGTATGTGCTGCCTGAGGAGTACTATCATGGGCCACACGTGGACCCAAAACATGGTAGACGTGGCAGGCATGGCTAGAGAGGAAGGGCTGGCCCACGTGGTCGTGGTGGTCGGCGATGGTGGGGTCCCCAGCAAGGGGGCGTTGAGGCACCCATGGAGGATATTATAGATGATCAGCCGGGTGACTACCCTGAGCCACACGATGCTCTTCATGATATGCCATCATTCAGCCTTCAGCTGTCACGGGGGACTTCACAGTTGACCCTGTCAGCCCCAGTATTGATCGCGACCACCGCGATTACGCAGCATGATTGGGATCAGTATTTTCCTGATGGTCAAGAGCCATCAAGGGTTGCTGAGGATCGTCTGATACGAGAGGTGCATAGTGGGTGATGACTGAGTTATGGCTCATCATTGAAGGCTACTGAGGATATTTCAGGCACAAATAGAGAGACATCACATCGGGTCGACTCATCAAGGCCTTCATCTACTCCAATGCACCTCGATCTTTCAGGCACAGATAGAGAGACATCACCATGCTCATGATATGCCATCATTCAGCCTTCAGCTGTCACCGGGGACTTCACAGTTGATCCTGTCAGCTCCAGTATTGATCGCGGCCATCGCCATTACACAGCATGATTGGGATTAGTATTTTCCTGATCGTCCAGAGCCATCAAGGGTTGCTGAGGATCGTCTGATACGAGAGGTTCATAGTGGGTGATGACTGAGTTATGGATCATCATTGAAGGCTACTGAGGATCTTTCAGGCACAAATAGAGAGACATCACATCGGGTCGAGTCATCAAGGCCTTCATCTACTCCAGTGCACCTCGAAGTTCTCACAAAGCATTATGTGGCTACTCAGGCTTAGGTTTGTTTGCCTTACTAATAGTTCAATTTGTTTTTACCTTGTAGAGTAGTCAGTAATATCTAAATTATTTATTTTTTCTAAAGATTTTGTCATCAACCGTCACGGAGATGACTCATGAGCCTCGATCTCACGACACTCTTTTATGTTGTACATTCACACTACCCTACTAAGGTGCGCTTTATCAGCAAAAACATATTCTTTGACAGAACCGTTGGTCTAGATTCACCCCACATTGCTGTCCGAATATCATCAAGATCCCTTGTGAGGACATCCACATCTGGCTCACTGGGCAACTGATCAAGGTAGGGAATCACCTTTGAATGAAGGGCACATGGGACTCATACACTCTTGGTCTAACGGGAGGTGGATTATGCATATATGGAGCATGCTCATTGGTGACATCATGCTCCCTCGGAAAATAAGGTTGCTCATTATCATTCTCATCAGCAAAGCGCGTTTCCTCATCATCACCGCCCTCATCAGAAAAGGGTGTATCATCTCCAGACTCATCAACATTGTTGTGATAATCACTATCATCTTCCCGACGTTGTGCATCTGTCAGATCCTGATTTAATATATCGTCTTTGGGCAATTGAGTGAGGACAAGACCTTTAAGTTGCTCGTTTTCACTACACAACCAATAAACAATAAAATAATTAGTTTCTTAAATTCATCCCAACATTATATATTAAATTTATCTCTTACCTTACAATTCATAATATGTTGATATCCCATTATGCACATTATCGAGTTACTGATGACTCTCGGATGGACAATCATGATGCAAAATACCAAAATCGGGCATATTCCCACCTGTTGATTGATTCATTACTTGTAAAATTCATATCTAGCCGATACTCCCTTTTGAATATATGAGTGTTAGTACGAATATGATACATAAAAAAAATATCCTAAGACAAAGGAAAATTAAAATTTACCACTCGACGTGTGAATTATGTAAATTTGGGAAGAAATTATGTCCTCGTTCCTTATTCGCCAATGGAGTTAAGTTTAGATCTAACCAAGCTCTTTCAAATGCAACCTGTTTGGATAAAACCGCTCCAAAAATACCACCCGATGATCGAGGGTTATCCCTATTTTGCAAAACCTCAATATTGCATATCTCTTCAGACTTGACGTACATTTTCAGCATTTTTATCACAAGAAGTTTCCGGTGTTCACCCGGAGTCCTCAAAAAATCTTTTAAAGTTTCATTGCCTTCAATGTTAAACTCAGCATAACAAACAATCCCTTACGGAGTAAGATAATATGGATATCTTCCGATTACTTTAATATTAATCAAATATTTTCTCACACTCATTTTTTTATATATCAAATACCAATCTATCGTACTCCAATATAAGTGGCAACTTAACAATACACTGTTGAGAACAACTATAGTGTAATGAGTTATTTTTCACGACAACCACACCCCCTCCCCCCAATATAATGCAACCCTAATTTTTCGCTCTTCAGACATTATGGCAAAATGCTGAAAAAATTAAGTAAACAGAGATTTCAGAATGAGTAAAGAAATGCAGAAGACTAACTTTTTCAGAATGGATTTTTGAATAAATAATGAATCTCCTTAAAGAAGTAAACAAGTTATGGGTCATTCAATAAAGAACTATAGCGCATGCAGTCCATGCGCTATACATAAAATGGTCATCAGTTTGTTTTCGCCTATTTTTGTACTTTGAGTCCAAAAAAGTCACACTTTGGTTATCCTTGTTTATCCCACTTTTGTACCAACGACCCCTTACAGCTTGTTTGAATTATTGTTAAATATCATCTCATATTGTACCGTACTGTATTTTATTGCATTGTATTGTATTGTTTGATGAATACAACATTTGAAAAGGTTATATTGTTTGTCGTCGTTTCATGGTGTCATGTACCAACGATATGAAAAATAAACTTGCAACATTACTAAGAAAAAATATAATACAGAGTAGAATTATTGTATAAAAAAATAAGGTAAATGATAAAATATGATTCCTTAATGAGTAATAAGGAAAGACAAGATGAAAGAAAAAAAGCAAGCTAACGATACCACCACACCTGATCTGCCGTTCCATAAAGTGACACTTTTCATCGTTACGTAACGATTGATTTAACAATATGATACAATGAAATAAGTAACAACCACAACAAATATTATATTTAAAATAAAAATACGATGCAATACAATAGGTAACAACCATCCAAACAGGATGTTAACGCCTTATGTTCACGATCCACCTCTAGACCAAGTATTCTGTCGCTAAATTTTAGTTAGTATTATTAAGATTAGAGGCGGAGGAGTTGCTACAATTTCTTCGACGAAAGATGTTGGAAATCTTATTAGTTTCTTAATTCTATTGCGAAAAATCATTCATCAGCAAAACTATTAATTTTGTTAATGCTATTTGGATTTTGCTTTAAATGCTATATATTGCTTTGTTTTCTAATCAATAATAATTCTAAAGATAGTCAAAGCTAATTAGAGAATTTTGCTCATTTGTTTCTCTACAAATCTCTTCGAATATCAAAGAAATCAAAACGTCAATTACCCTTCATTTCCTAAATTTCTTTTCTTTCTCGTTATTGCTAGATATGATCAATTTCAAAATTTTATGCTAGGACCTGCGAGGGAAGAATCAGACCATAATGAAGTATTATTAAATTGTACCCTTTTATTTTGTTTTCCGTTTGGTATTAGATGTTCGTTTTGTGGTTCGACTAGTCTGAATTCGCTGCATAAGGTCCATTGAAGAAACAAATTTCATTTTCAAAGCTCGGATCTAAAATTTATAGTTAAGGAAGAGATTCTATCTATCCCACCATAATAGTTAGTGATATTAAAAGGCTCTTTGGCTGTGGGCAAGTTCAACCTTTACATTTTAAAATATTGATTCTATTATTTGTTATAAAGGTTAAATTTTAAAGTGTCAAAATTTTATATATGTAATACAGTAACGATCCGATCGGTCGTTTTGAGCATTTGCACTTCGCTCGGTAGTTTACGGGCATGAGTAGCTCCGTATGATGTATTATGACTTGTGTGAATCGCTGGTTTTGGTTTTCAGGTTATACAAAATCGATTCGGAAGAATGAACTTCATGATTGAAGCTTTAAGTTGAAAGAGTTGACCAAGTTGGACTTTTTAGCATTTGACCTCGGATTGGAGTTTTTATGGTTCCGTTAGGTCCGTATGGTAAGACTCGAGCGTATATGTAGATTTGCAATTAGATATTTCTACAAATATTCGACACTAATTGGCAAAAATTAGAATTTGAAGATTTGGAAAGTTTATTAAGTTTGATTTGGGGTGCGATTCATCGTTTCGATGTTGTTATGCGTGATTTGAGGCCTCGAGTAGGTCCATGTTATTTTATGGGACTTGTTGGTATGTTCCAACGGGGTCCCGAGGGGCTCGGGTGAGTTTCAGATAAGTTTGAATTGTGTTGCACTCGTTTTTTTATGTTTCTACGTCGTTTCTTCAAGTATAAATGGTACTATATTAATCAAATTAGTTCCAATTTCTGTTCTTATTGAATAATTAGATCCGTATCATAATTATGGATCCATAGAAAAATGAATCGTCGAATTTGGACATCGTATGAGGAGTTTATGATCATTTTACTAAGAACTGGGTTGCCAGATTTTTCAGATTTCTGATTTCGTATTTAAAAATCTGCACTATTTCCAAATACTGAAACCAACATATCTCCTTTAATATAAGGTCAAATGGAGTGATTCAAGAGCCTAACTTCACTAGAATTTCACAAGAAACTATTGGAGGCATCAAAAGTGAGTTTCGAGATCTTTTGACACAAGAAACGAGGCAACATAATGTTAAAACGAGGGTTTTGTTCATTTAACATATTTTGAGTTGGAAAACTCAGAATTGGAAAATTTTCGAGGCGAGTTTCATCATATGAATTGGGGTAAGTGTTCTATACTCGGTTTAATTTTGGTTATATTTCGTGAATCTACTTCAATTTTAGCTTTGGTTGATGAATTCTTAGAGAGGAAATTGGGAGTTTTGGCCTAAAGTTTCATAATATGAAATTTTGAGTTTTGAATATCTATTCGGAGTCGGATTTGAGTGAAACTAGTATGGTTGGATTTGTAATTGAATGGGTTTACGAATTTTATGAGTTTTGTCCTGTTCTGAGGTGCGGGCCCGAGTTGAGCTTTTTGGCCGATCTTGGACGTTTGATTAAAGATTCGACCTTTTTCGATTGGGATTGGTTCTTTTACCATTTTTTGATGTATGTTAGTTATTTTTGGTTAGTTTTGAGCCGTTCGAAGGTCGGAACCCGAGAGATGTCATTCTTGGAGCATCGTTTGGCTTGCTCATTACTGGAATTTGCTTATTAGAGGTAAATAACTCTTCTAAACTTAGTGTTGAGGGTATAAAACCCCAAATTACGTGTTGTGTGATTGGTATTGAGGTGTCGCGCATGATAGGCGATGGGCGTGTGGGCGTGCACCTTGTGAATTGTGACTCTGTTTTCTCCATGGCACTATATAGTGGCCCTATTTTGTTGACATCTATGTTTTCACCATGTGATAAAGTAATTGAGCTGTCAATCATGCTAGATATCATGTTTAGGCTTTATGTTGATATTGTTAGGACCCATAGTGGTCGTTTTTGCTGTCATCTCACTGATTTCATTGATATTTTGTACTTGGTCATATTCATGTATTCGTATCATATCTCAGTATGAGTTGTTATTTATTGATCATATCATTATTGTCGGACTAGTTTCAAGATATTGTGAGCTCGTGATACTGGATAAATTGATGACTGAGTGAGGCCAAAGGCCTGAGTTAGAATGATATTTTGGGATCGAGCTGCACGCCGCAACATGTTATATTGGTTACATTTTATGGGATTGGGCTGCACGCCGCAGCGATATAGCGCTTGGGCTGAATGAACCCCTCCGGAGTCTGCACACCCCCAGTGAGCGTAGCTGATTATATATATATGTATATGGATTGAGTTGCATGCTGCAACAAGCCTTGTGGCTATTTATATATGGATCGGTTTGCACGCCTCAACAAGCCTTATGGCTATTTATATATGGATCGGGTTGCACGCCACAACGAATTTTATGGCTATATATATGTGGATCGGATTGCACGCGCAACGAGTATTGTACAGTGCTGAGTGATTGAGTGTGCTGAGTATGGAGCACGGTAAGAGAGAATGCGAGATTGAGTATTCTGAGAGTGTGAGTACATGAGTTTATCATTGACAGGCACTTCACTTGACATGTGTACCTATGATACGTACATAGAGATGCATTTCCTTCTGCTACCTGGTTTGGTGACATCTATGGTTTTACTTGTATCTTGACATGTACGCGTAGATATATACTTTCCTCACGCTGTCTTAAAATAAAACATCTTACTTATTGTTGAAAGAATTTTTGGGAAAAAATCATAGTTTTTCAAACTTACTCGTATTTTTGGCAAATTTCAGTAAAAGATTTGGGTTTTTACTGAGATACTTGAAAAGCATGCCTATTTTTTTTGAACTGTGAACGAGTTAAGCATTTTACTTTTGAGATACTTCTTTTATTACTTGTACTATGTCATCATGAACTGTTGTAGAATATGTGTATTGGACCCGACCTTTGTGTTAGCTCGTCACTACCTTCAACCTAAGGTTAGTTTTGTTACTTACTGAGTACATGGGGTCGGTTGTACTCTTACTACACTTCTGCACCTTGCGTGCAGATATTGACTGATGATGTTGCTGTGATCGACGGGAGCTGGGATTGAATATGTAAATGCGTTCCTGTTGTAGCTGACTCTTATTCATGGTAGCCTTAGATTCATAGAACTCTATTTATGTACTTTTCAAACAGAAGATATATTTACTTCCTATCAACTTTGTAAACTATATTGTTAGGAGCTCATGATTTGTACTAGTCCTTAGGAAATGTATAAGATTCAGTAAATTACTTTTGATTAATTGCTTTGTTAATATTATTGGAATTGGATAGATATTAGTTGGCTTACCTGGCGGCTTATGTTAGGTTCCATCACGACTAGTTGATTTGGGATCGTGACAAGTTGGTATCAGAGCTCTAGGTTCATAGGTTCTACAAGTTATGAGCAAGTGTCTAGTAGAGTCTTGCGGATCGGTATGATGACATCCATACCTATCTTCGAGAGGCTACAGGACATTTAAGATATACTTCCCATCTTTCTTTCCTTATCGTGCAACATTGATTCATCTTGAAGCGTAACTCTTTGAATTCCTTTCACGCATTCGTATGCTCACATGAACGCTCGGTATCAGATGTGCATTGACGTCTTATGATTCCATGAATGAGGTGTGAGGTATGATTTCAGTATGCTGATGATGGGCCAGTCTGGAGGACTTGAGGCCTTGTTTTGAATATAGCTTGAGCACGGAGATTTTGGTTGTGTGAGCACGTGCTTTTGGACTTATAAGTCCGGTAGTGTCCCTACTAGTGGAATTTGTGTCTTGATGAGTGGTTGGATGGCTATATGATGAGTATTATGTGACTGTGGGGTGTGTTCAGATGGATTGAATGTAATGAGAAGAGTTTGCTTGATATGAAAAAAGGACTATTGGGTGCTTTCTTTCTGTCTTGATGTGATGTATAGTCTTGAGTTATGAGTGTATTGAAGGACCTTTCATGTTGCTTAATTGTGGAATGAATTAGATTATCATGTCTTATTGATGAGTTCGGACTTAGGAAGATTAAATGATTGCGTAGTAGTCGTGGTTACGCAAGGATATAGAGAGATGTCAGTTGAGGTGAGGATAATTAAGTGGGTTATAATCTGCGGGGTAATCTACGGATGTATGACCCGTGTGATGTTGTGTGTAGGCTTTCTTTTTTACCAGTGGGTTATAGTTGTGCAACTTGAGTTTGGATCGGTTGTAATAGTTGATATGATCGCCATGAGGATGAATGCGAGCTTAGCAGATTATTTGAGGTATTATGTGGTTTGTGTTACATGAGTTTATGAAGGATTTAGCTGAATCTCACACGTGGTATTATGAGAGTAATAAAGTATGTGCATTGTGAGTTATCGAGTGTTTTGATCTATGACTTTGAGCCAAGTGAGGGAGTCTGCTATCGACGATTTGGTTGCATGGTTATGTATTGTATTGGATTGGGTCTGAGGCATACTTGTGAATCAGTTAGGACTTGTAGAGGTTGAGATCGAGGATGACTCGAGTGAGGGAATTTTTGGATGCAGGTTGTATAACACTCTATGGGTATATGTGAATCATGGAATGATTGAGTTGTTACTCGTGAAGGATGTAATGTGCATGGCGTGGAAATTTGCTCGGTTATGTTAAGGCAGGGTTACTTTTTTTGGTGTTGTAATGCTAATAGGGAACATGTCATTTGGCTTGTTTGTGAAGTGCAATTGAGATTTGAGCTGGGTAGATGACTCTCGAAAGGATTCTAATAAATTCAAGATTTATATGTGGCAATTGAGAATTTTTCGGATTTGTATATGGCTAGAATCTTAGATTTACATTGGATGGCGTTGAGACTCGCGATATTTTTATATTATTATAGATTACACATTTAAGTGTCAGGAAGGTGAAATTAATGGCTTGAGGTTCACAAAAGGTCTTTTCAGAGTGGGTGCCTCGGTTGTGGTACTTTTGGGTGCTTAAGAGGGAATACAGTGGCTTATGGGCCTTAGCGTGGTGTGGTTTGATGTTAGGATCTCTTATGGAGCTCGGGTAAGAATCGTGTTGTTCGGGCAAGGAGAAGTGTCACCTTGAGGGTAATTCGGAAGGAACTCGGAGAAATAGGACAACTTGGTAGTAGGTTGGATCAGCACGATGATGGATATGATCGATTCTTTGGGTACTTATCATGTGGTGAGTCTCTACAGGTGTTTTGTGGCAATGCTCTTCGGTTTTGATAACTTGCATGGCCTGGTTGAGTTAGAGAGATTCAGTTCTGATGGCTTCATTATGTGCAAATGAGTTTCGAAGAGTTTTTGATGATTTCTACCACAATTTGAGATGGATATTTCCTACTGGCGTGAGTAGAATGTTGCGTATTGTTATTTTCTCCTAGATGGGATCAAATGGAAGGTTTCTGACTAATCGGGTATGTATTGTGTCGGTGACTCAGAGTTGATTATAAGATTCTCGTACTTTTCATGTGATGGCACGATAGATGCGGTGTGTTGTGTGGGATTCAGATTTGCATGTGCAAGGTCACATATCAGTTTTGAAAGGGATGTCGTGAATCGTGAACAATATGGACGGTTTCAAATGACTAGGTAAATGATACTACTATTTGATATTGCTTTAGGATAGTGTACATTTCAAAATGCGCACTGTGTTTTGATTTACGGATGCTTCATTAGTATTGCGGTACTCTCCTAGTTGTTCGACTGCTAATATTTAGATATTTCTATGTGGAACGGAAGAATTAGAGAAGTATTCATCATGGGATGATCGTTCATGAGAGATGTGTTAGGCATTTTGGCGGTGGAGTTGGGATCAGATATGGTGATACGTGTGTTCTATGGATTTGGAGACTAGATTTCTCAAAAGCAGGTTGTTTCGTGGTTGTGGACTATGAAGGTATGGCCAAAACTAGCCATATGATAATATGTGTTATGGTTAGGTCGTTGTGGACTTTTGGAGGGTTATTTGTCCATTCGGGGATGACCGAAGTTGATTTAGGGGCCCATTGGTAGGCCCAATGAGGGTGTGTACTCTACACCGGGTCGGATTGGTTGGCTCCATACTGTTGTTGTTGAGGGATGTGTCATTAGGTTGTTGTAGAGCTTATTCGTGTTCTGATATGTTCTGTGAATTACTCTTCTATGCTAAGAGGGGTTGTGATTCGTTGGTTATACGCACACATGGTGCGGATCTATTGGGGCCTTATAGCGAAATTTTGGCGAGATGGGTATTTGCGTGATGCATGATCGATTGCTCATTAGTTATGTTCTTTCGGGTTTGTGTGGCATTGTGTCATTTGCTTCTCCGTGGTTATGGTCATGCACCTTGGGTACTTGATGTCGAGTTGCGCGTGGTTATTGATTTTGAGCAGGGTGGCTTGGGGTATTTCATACGGACCATTGTTTGGATGGGATCACGCATTGCAACGAAGTTATATTGAGATATGATCCCTTGTGTTAGATTCGTGAGTTATGGTTCTACGGTGTGTGATGGGTTTTTAGCATCTCGTTGTGGCGGTACTTGTTGAGCTTGCGGGACGGTTCTCTCGTTTGAGTCATTTTCTATGTTTGATTACACTTGGCTTGTTGCTTATTGGTGCACAGATTGCACGGGTTGTGGATTTATATTGTATTGATGTGGCATGTCACTAGAGTGGTTATGTTGGATGAGATGAGGTCATCGGACCTAGAATGGGTGCTATCAGATCTGATTGGGGTATATTTGGAAGGATAATGTTGCTGATTGGCCTAGAATTTGGTTGTAGTTCTTGTCGAAGGAGATGGAGCTCCAAGACTTGTTGATCTGATGAAGAGTTATGAATTATGTGTGTTTCTTTCATCATCGGTGGTGCACGAAAGTTTTAGAGCGAGGTTTTGTTTGATATGAGGTTTATTACCAGTACCGGATTTATTTTTAAACAACTACGGTGATTAAAAATTATTGGTATGAGTATTTGAGTTACGGGGTATATCATGTGATTGTGTCTTGGATTATGGTTATGACTTGATACAGTTTGTTCAAACTTATACAGTGAGTAGGTTGCAGGATTCAGATGTTATAAGAAATTTTGAGTGATTGGAAATTGGATTCTAAGTCTTGTGAGCTTGGTTGAATTGAGAAAATTTCAGTTATGTTGTGTTATTGGACCTATATGAGCTAGGGTGACGTAGGATCACCCCCGAGTATGTGCATGGTAAGGTTATACGACGCTTTGATAGTTTTGGGAAACCCTCTTGGCACGTTCGGGCAGGAGCATATCTATAAGTGGGGGAGAATGTAACGACCCGACCGGTCGTTTTGAGAATTTACACTTCGCTCGGTAGTTTATGGGCTTGAGTAGCTCCGTATGATGTATTATGACTTGTTTAAATCGCCGGTTTTGGTTTTCAGGTTGTATGAAATCGATTTGGAAGAATGAACTTCATGGTTGAAGCTTTAAGCTGGAATAGTTGACCAAGACTTTTTAGCATTTCACCTCGGATTGGAGTTTGATGGTTTCGCTAGGTCCTGATGGTAATTTTGGACTCGGGCGTATGCGCGAATTTGCAATTGAATATTTCTAGAAAGATTCGACACTAATTGGAAAAAATTGAAATTTGAAGGTTTGGAAAAGTTCATTAAGTTTGCTTTGGGGTGCGATTCATTGTTTCGATGTTGTTATGTGTGATTTGAGGCCTCGAGTAGGTCCGTGTTATTTTATGGGACTTGTTGGTATGTTCGAACAGGGTCCCGAGGGGTTCGGGTGAGTTTCCGATAGGTTTGGGTTGTGTTACGCTCATTTTTTTTAATGTTTTGTCGTCATTTCTTCAAGTATAAATGGTACTACATTAAGCAAATGAGCTCTAATTTATGTTCTTATTGAAGCATTAGATCTGTATCGTAATTACGGAGCCATATAAAAAAGAATCGTCGAATTTGGACATCGTATGAGGAGTTTATGGCCATTTTACTAAGAATTGGGTTGCCATATTTTGCAGATTAATTACAAAATTGCCACTGATTTCGTATTTAAAAATCTGCACTATTTCCAAATATTGAAACCAATATATCTCCTTCAATATAAGGTCAAATAGGGTGATTCAAGAGCCTAAATTGACTAGAATTTCACCAAGAATCCGTTGGAGGAATCAAAAATGAGTTTAGTGATCTTTTAGCACAAGAAACGAGGCAGAACAATGTTAAAACAAAGGTTTTATTCATTTAACATATTTTGAGTTGGAGAGCTCAGAATTGGGCAATTTTCGAGGCGATTTTTACCATATGAATTGGGGTAAGTGTTCACTACTCAGTTTTGGTTATATTTTGTGAATATATCTTCGATTTTAGCTTTGGTGGATGAATTTTTAAAGAGAAAATTGGGAGTTTTAGCCTAAAGTTTCATAATATGAAATTTTGGGTTTTGAACATCGATTCAGAGTTTAATTTGAGTGAAACAAGTATGGTTGAACTCGTAATTGAATGGGTTGACGTATTTTGTAAGTTTTGTCAGATTCTGAGTTGCGGGCTCAGGTTGAGCTTTTTGGCCGATTTTGGACTTTTGATTAAAGATTCGACCTTTTTTGATTGGGATTGGTTCATTTAGCATTGTTTGATGTATTTGAGTTATCTTTGGTTAGTTTCGAGCCGTTCGGAGGTCGAAACGCGCGAGATGGAATTCTCGGAACATCGATTGGCTTGCTCGATACTGGAATTTACTTGTTAGAGATAAGTAACTCTTCTAAACTTAGTGCTGAGAGTATAAAACCCTGAATTATATGTTGTGTGATTGGTACTGAGGTGACGCGCATGCTAGGTGACAAGCGTGTGGGCGTACACCCTGTGGTTTGTGACCCTGTTGTCTCCATGGTATTGTATAGTGGCTCTATTTGGTTGATATCTGTGTTTTCACTATGTGATAAAGTAATTGAGTTGTCAATCATGCTAGATATCATGTTTAGGATTTATACTGATATTGTTAGGATCCATAATGGTCGTTTTTTGCTGTCATCTTACTGATTTCATTGATATTTCATACTCATTCATATCCATACATTCATATCATATCTCAGTCTCAGTTGTTATTTATTGATACATCATATCATTGTTGTCGGACTAGTTTTATGATATTGTGAGTCCGTGAGTGAGACTGGAGAGATTGATGATTGAGTGAGGCCGAAGACCTGAGTGAGAGTGATATTTTGGGACCAGACTGCACGCCGCAACATGTTATATTGGTTACATTTTATGGGATCGGGCTGCACACCGCAGCAATATAGCGCTTGGGCTGAAGAAACCCCTCCGGAGTCTGCACACCTCCAGTGAGCGTAGCTGATTTTATATATATATGGATCGGATTGCATTCCGCAACAAGCCTTATGGCTATTTATATATGGGTCGGGTTGTACGGCGCAACGAGTCTTATGGCTATATATATGTAGATCGGGTTGCACGCCACAAAGAGTATTGTACAGTGTTGAGTGATTGAGTGTGCTGAGTATGGAGCATGGTAAGAGAGAATGCGAGATTGAGTATTCTGAGAGTGTGAGTACATGAGTTTATCATTGAGAAGCACTTCATTTGACATGCGTATCTGAGATACGTGCATATAGATGCATTTCCTTCTGCTACCCGATTTGGTGACATCTATGATTTTACCTGTATCTTGACATGTAGGCATAGAGATGTACTTTCCTCATGTTATCTGAAAATGAAACATCTTACTTATTGTTGAAAAGATTATTGGGAAAAATCATAGTTTTTCAAACTTACTCGTATTTTTTGCAAATTTCGGTAAAAGATTTGGATTTTCACTGAGATACTTGAAAAGTATGCCTATTTTTTTTGAACTGTGAACGAGTTGAGCATTTTATTTCTGAGATACTTCTTTTATTACTTGTACTATGTCATCATGAACTTTTGCAGAATACGTGTACTGGACCCGACCTTTGTGTTAGCTCGTCACTTCCTTCAACCTAGGGTTAGTTTTGTTACTTACTGAGTACATGGGGTCAGTTGTACTCATACTACACTTCTGCACCTTGCGTGCAGATGTTGTCCAATGATGTTGCTGTTATCGACGGGAGCTGGGATTGAAGATGTAACTGCATTCCTGTTATAGCTGCTTCTTGTTCATGGTAGCCTTAGATTCATAGAACTCTGTTTATGTACTTTTCAAACATAACATTTATTTACTTCCTATCAGATTTGTAAACTTTATTCATAGAAACTCATGATTTCTACTACCAGTACTTGGGATATGTATAAGATTCAGTAAATTACTTTTATTTAATTGCCTTGTTAATATTATTAGAATTGGATAGATATTAGTTGACTTACCTAGCGGGTTGGGTTAGATGCCATCACGACTAGTGAATTTGGGATCGTAACGGATACACACTTTGTCTGTCATTGTTTACTTGTATATTTCTATTTCAATGTCTAGTTATTGTGTTTTAGATGCACTTTTAGATAAGCACATATTATATAGCGTTAACCACAATTAAAACAAAAGCTCGAGCTTAATTTTGTTTTAAGTAAAAATTTATTTAACCTAATCAAACACATTTAATAGCAATATAATAAAATATCTTTGAATTGTAGTGATTCTCCGATAAGTGGTATTAATATTAAATTAAACATTACTCCATTTAGTTAGGTCATACTTAGAGGTAAGATCTCCTTGAATTAAATTATAATGATGTTCTAATTAGGATGGAGTTGTGGCCTAATGTGCAAGATTTTAATTCCACCAAACCCCTACCTTTTATTTATCGAAAACATTCTTTCTACCTTTTCAGGGTAGGGGTAAAATTGCGTACATCTTACTCTTACAGATCCACTTATAAAAAAATCACTGAATTTATTATTGTTGTTATTCATCATTCGTGAATCCATCCCACCCTGAGAAAATTTGGAAAAATGCAAATATATATTCTAATTTGTCAAAAATGATTGGATCTTTTTTTTTTCTTTTGTATATTTAAGGAGAGGCATTCCTTGGTTATTATTGGCAAGCACAAGTGTAAACAGCCAAGATAGAACATCAAGAATAGGACGAATAAAATACTTTCATCCTTTATTAAGTCTCGCGTTCAAGCCTTCATTATTAGTCTTTTTATAGAAAATATTTTTCTATTAATGAGTCTTATGCGATATAAATTCATAGTAGTTAGGATCCCAATGTTGATACATTAATTTATCCGAGTAGAAAAAACAAAATAATCACAATATATTTTCTTTTTTCTTTTTCGCCTGATGACAACCACCTGCATTTAGGGGCGGATTTACATTGTAGAGAGGGGGTGGCACGCCATCCGCAAGCTTCGATAGAGATAGTATTTATATTATATATACATATGTGAATATGTTTATATATCAAATGTGACACCCGCAGTAATAAAGGGTCACATGGTGCCACCGGCAAAGGGCTAAGAGTTCTTACTGAATGACAGGAGTTTGAATCCGGCCTGGACTTTTGTTTATTCTGCTTTGGTTTTGTTCTTTTTGGCTAGAAGAAAATGCACGTTTTTTATTTCATATTTTTCTTTTTGGTAATTGTTTTTAATTTATATTTTTCTATGTATTTCGCCCTTTTGGCTGACGGAAAATACACATTTTTTACATAATTAATCTTAGTTGAATCTTTTTTTGTTTAATTAATTCTTGATTTTTCTCTTTTTCTTTAAGTACTAGTCATTGTATGCGCAAGTGCAACCTCCATATTAATAAGTACAATACAATTTTAACAAATCATATAAATATTAATAAAATGTGTTTAAATAGTAAAATATAAATAACAAAAAAAAGGTTTAGATTTTAGAAAATGATGAAAGTTGATAGTCTTTTAAATTTGTGTGGTTATTTTGATATTTCACTAAGAAAACAGGGAATATTTGCAAATTGTAAGTAATGATGTCATCATCAATCGTCTTCGGAATATGAAAATTTGTTGAGGATATTTGTAATTGAATGATTTATAATGTTAGTATTATTTTTGATAATTTTATGATTTACGCTAAGTTGTCGTAATTATACATTTTCTTTTAATTTGAACAAAAACGATGAATAACCCGAATGGAAGGTCAAGATGGATCAAACTGACCAAATTTTATCCTATTTATTGGACCATATAAATAACAATACGTTTACGTTCAACGTAGTGTGGCACCCGGAACCTTCAAGTCCTAAAACTAATTTTATACCCAGAGTTTGAACCTAAAACTTTAATTAAGGATGAAAAAAATACTTACTGCTCCATCATAACCTTCGATTGTCACATTAACATATCTTCAATACACAAAAGTACAAAGCAGAAAATTAAATATGTAGGAATATCATAATGCATGCGACTGCGATGTTGCAGTAGTGCCCACATGTTCCTTTTGGAACATAAAAAAGGAAAAGTTAAGTTCGGAATGAGAAGTAGAAGCAGAAAAAGAATAAAAAGAGAGAAGAAAAAAAGATGAAAAAAGAGAAAAAGGATCAAGCTTTGGATCTATCGACTTTTTGGAATATTGAGATTATATGGACTTTACTGTTGCAAATACTATCAAAATTTCATTTCCAAGAAAAATGTAAAACAATGTAAATTTCAATATAATAGTAGTAATATGTTTATTTCATCTATTTCCTTCCCTAGAAACACTGCACACCTATCTATGATCAAACATTTGTGTTCTTTTTCTACTTTCTCCCTTCCCCTATGACAAACTCAATCCTTTTCATTCTTTTTAAAATATTGAATTTTCATTATAAACTATACTAATCTGCCTGTAACAAAAAGTTTCACGAGAAGAAAATGGAAATATTTTTCATCGTCATTCATCCCAAAGAAGTAAATAGTCGTTTGGTTAGTGGGATAAGGAATAATAATTCCTTTTAAACGTGCGCAAGTTAAGATATAACCGTTATAAAAAAAGAAGTTAATTCCTTTCGTCTTGCTCTATTAATTACTCTTTGTTAATGTGTATATAGCAAGCTTAAACGCAACCATGCATTTTCTCTACTCTTTTTTTCTTTTCCAACAATTTTTATCTTTTCTTTGATCAAGTTTCACTTCCCACTTACATTTTTATTGTGTCGTTGTTATTTTTTTTTTTTTTTTTTTTTTTTTTTTTTTTTTTTTTACTTTTTCACTATTGTATTTCTTTTTTTATTCTGATGTGATTATGCATGTTTACTTTGAGTCGAAGGTTTATAAGAAATATCATTTCTAACTATACAAGATCGAGGTAAGCATGCGTAGACATTACCTTCCTCAGACCCACTTATAAAATTACACGGGATATGCTGTTGTTTTAAACTTACCTTTCATGTCCTACGAAAAACAAGCTTCAGAAAGATAGCTTAGATCAATTAATCTTCTTAGCTTGCATCAAATCACCCTCTTAAAGGAAAAACCTCATAAGGAATAAAAAAAACAAGCAGATTTGGTTACCATTTGACCTCTTTTATGAACACATATATAATCTAGAAGAAGTAAAGATACAAATTACTGTTGGTCTTTAAGCTTAGTATAGCTTAATTTTAAACTTAGTCTAGCTTAATTTTAAGTTTGGTGTAGCTTAAATAGAGTGAATGAAAATGGTGGGAAAAGAAATGGAGGGAAGTGAAATTTTGAATTAGTGCACTTTGTTCCTCATTGGAAGAAGGAAAGAAAATCTATGTGTATATATAGAGAAGCTCTTCTTCTAGCTCTTAAAGAGTTGAGAAGAAGGCAAGCCTCGCACCGTTGTCGTCGTCGCTCGCTCAGCTCGGCTTCGACTTCGGCTTTGGTTTTGGTCAACGATTGATTAATCTTTTTGGACAAAATTCTTTTCAAATTATTTAATTAATTAATGGGAAAAAAAATTCAAATCTGGAATGACCCGCGACCCGGTCCGGTCCGACCCGTTTTCTTTCCCCGATTACTTTAAATCCGTTTTTATATTTCCCGCAATATTCATACCTGTTCAAAACAGCTATGACTGTTCTGAAAGGATTCACACTTGTTCCAACAGTTATGGCTGTTCTGAAAGGTTCCAAAACCTTTTCAGAAACAGTACTAAATTGGCTATAAATATACCTTGAATCCCAGAATTTTTACTTACTAAATTTTCTGATCTCCTTTTTCTTCTTTTGCACAAAATATTCCAGTGTGTTTTACAGCCTTCGAGTGGTTCGCTGTTCACCGGCGTTTTTGGTACCAATACGCTGGTGAGTTAAGTCGTTCTATCCTGGGAGGATATATTCCAACACCTCGGGTACTTGAGAGTAATAATTTGCTTAAGGACACACTGTGTATTCAGTGGGTTCGATTTATTCTTATATTATTTTTCATAGAAAAAACTAAGGACGCCTGGACTAGCGCGCCCCCGCTCAGCTCACGCTAGTCAGATTTCTTACTGTCCCTGGTATATTCCACTAGCGCGACCGCACTAATCCCGCGCTAGAGCCCGCGCTAGTGAGGTTTCTTACTGTTTCTATATTTTTCAGAAATTATTATTGTTTTATTTTACAGCAATACAGATTACTAACAATCTTAAGGAAATTATATTTTTATTATATTCTGTATTCTGTTTGTGGAGATTAAAAACCTTTGTGTTTTCTACTCTGTCTGAATTTTACTATTCTGATTTGAAGATATAAAAACTTCATCAGAATTTTGAAATTCAGAAAACGATTTGAAGAACATAAAAACTTCATCGTTTTCTGTAAAAACAGTATATAAAAACTTCGGTTTTTATTTATTATACATACTGTTTATTGTTGATTACAATATTGTTTACAATAGTGCCTGCTGCGGACATGCCGGACAATGAAAAGTTCATGATTGTTGAGACGTGGAAGCAGGCAGATTTTCTTTGCAAAGGCTATATTTTAAGTGCTTTAGAGGATGACTTGTACAATGTGTACAATGCGATAAATACTTAGAAAGAATTATGGGACGTACTTGAGAAGAAGTACAAGACAAAAGATGCATGCTTGAAGAAATTCGTGGTTGCCAAGTTTCTAGACTATAAAATGATAGACAGCAAAACTGTGGGAACCCAAGTTCAGGAACTTCAACTTATTTTTCATGACCTTATTGCTGAAGGTATGGTCGTGAATGAAGCATTTCAAGTGGCTGCAATGATTGAAAAGTTGCCTCCTTCGTGGAGAGATTTCAAGAACTATCTCAAGCACAAGCGCAAAGAAATGAAGCTGGAAGATCTTGTGATTCGTCTCAAGATTGAGGAAGACAGCAAAACAGCCGAGAAGAGGTCTCGTGGAAATTCAACGATCATGGGAGCTAATATCGTTGAAGAAACTGCTCCAAAAAGTAAGAAGAGGAAGAGATCTTCTGGACAGACTAAGGAGCAGAACAAAAAGAAATTTAAGGGCAACTGTCACAATTGTGGAAGAGTTGGTCATAAAGCCCCTGATTGTCGCTTCCCGAGAAAGGATAAGAAGAAGGGACAAGCCAACATACTGGAGAAGAATGATGACACTGATGATCTTTGTGCAATGCTTTCAGAATGCAACTTAGTTGGAAATCCGAAGGAGTGGTGGATTGACTCCGGAGCCACTCGACATGGTTGTGCTATCAAAGAAGCATTTGCGACTTACTCTACTGCTGGTCCCGAAGAAGAGATTTCCATGGGAAATAACTCAACAGCCAAGATTGAAGGTTATGGGAAGATTTTCCTAAATATGACTTCCGGCAAGGTGTTAACTCTCAACAATGTTCTTCATGTTCCTACTATTAGGAAGAATTTAGTTTCTAATTCTTTACTAGTGAAGAATGGATTCAAATGTGTATTTGTTTCTGATAAAGTTGTTGTAAGCAAGAATGAAATGTACGTTGGAAAAGGCTACCTCACGGAGGGCCTTTTCAAACTCAATGTAATGGTTGTTGATACTATGAATAAAATTTCAGCTTCTTCTTATTTGTTGGAGTCAAATGATTTATGGCATATTCGTTTAGGACATGTCAATTATAAAACCTTGCGGAAGTTAATTAATTTAGAAGTATTGCCTAAATTCGAGTGAAATAAATCAAAATGTCAAATATGTGATGAATCTAAGTTTGTAAAACATCCTTATAAGTCTGTTGAAAGGAATTCCCTTAGACTTAATTCATACTGACATTTGCGATATGAAGTCGACACCATCTCGAGGTGGAAAAAAGTATTTTATTTCTTTTATTGACGATTGCACTCGATATTATTATGTTTATTTGCTTAGTAGTAAGGATGAAGCAATTGAATCATTTAAGAAATACAAGAATGAAGTAGAGAATCAATTGAATAAAAAGATCAAAATGATTAGAAGTGATAGAGGTGGAGAATATGAATCTCCGGTTGCAGAAATATGTTCGGAATATGGAATTATCCATCAAACTACTGCACCTTACACACCTCAATCCAACGGAATTGCGGAAAGGAAAAATCGGACATTAAAGGAAATGATGAATTCTTTACTAATAAGTTCCGGATTACCGCAGAGTTTGTGGGGGGAAGCTATCCTTACAGCTAACCGAATACTCAACAGAGTACCCCACAGCAAAACGCAATCTATTCCATATGAAAAATGGAAAGGTAGAAAACCCAACTTGAAATATTTCAAAGTGTGGGGGTGTCTAGCAAAGGTACAAGTTCCTTTACCTAAAAGGGTTAAAATCGGACCAAAAACAGTAGATTGCGTTTTCATTGGATATGCTACAAACAGTAAAGCATGTCGATTTTTGGTCCATAAATTCGATAATCCCGAGATTCATGTTAATACGGTAATGGAATCAGATAATGCTGAATTCCTTAAAAGCATTTATCTGTATAAAACTGAATGTGAATCGTTAAGTGAAAGGCCTGAACGACCTCGGGAAGAACCAAAAGAAAATACTCCAAGTGTAGAAGATCCAAGGCGTAGCAAACGTCAAAGAACATCTACTTCCTTTGGACCAGATTTTGTGACATTCTTGCTTGAAAATGAACCTCAAACTTTTAAAGCAGCTATGTCGTCTTCTGATTCAGCATTTTGGAAAGAGGCAGTCAATAGTGAGATTCAATCAATTTTGGATAACCATACATGGGAATTGGTTGATCTTCCTCCTGGAAATAAGCCTTTAGGTTCGAAATGGATCTTTAAACGGAAAATGAAAGCTGATGGCACTATTGACAAATATAAGGCAAGACTTGTTGTCAAAGGTTATAGACAAAAGGAAGGCCTTGATTACTTTGACACTTACTCGCCAGTAATGAGGATAACATCTATTAGGATGTTAGTGGCATTAGCGGCCGTGTATGGTCTTGAAATCCATCAAATGGATGTTAAAACAACTTTCTTAAATGGAGAATTGGAGGAAGAGATTTACATGGAACAACCTGAGGGTTTTGTGGTTCCTGGTAAAGAAAAGAAAGTATGAAAACTTGTTTAGTGGAA
>ML421658.1:0-13251 GCA_005239525.1 Nicotiana knightiana | reverse complement strand
GACAAATGTGTTTACATTAAAAACACTTCAGGTCATGAAGTCATTGTTTGTTTATATATTGATGACATGTTGATAATGAGCAAAAATATGACAGATATAAATGCTACAAAATGCATGTTGGCTAGCAAATTCGACATGAAAGACTTAGGAGTTGTTGATGTGATCTTAGGAATCAGAATTCACAAAACTCCACAAGGTCTAGCATTATCACAGTCTCACTACATTGAAAAAGTACTTGACAAGTTCAAGTATTTGGATTTTAAAATTGCCAAGACTCCAATTAACGTGAGTTATGCACTTCTAAATAATGAAGGTGAAAGTGACTCACAACTGGACTATGCAAGAGTATTGGGAAGTTTGATGTATATAATGAATTGTACGCGACCAGATATAGCATGTGCTATTAGAAAACTGAGTCGATTTACAAGTAATCCCAATCAAATACATTGGATGGCAATGAAACGAGTTTTGGGGTATCTGAAACATACCCAAAACTATGTTTTGCATTATAACAAATATCCCTCCGTGATCGAGGGATATAGTGATGCAAATTGGATCACCGGATCATCTGAAGTTAAATCCACGAGTGGATATGTTTTCACAATTGGGGGTGGAGCAGTGTCTTGGAAATCATCCAAACAAACGTGCATCGCCCGTTCTACAATGGAATCTGAATTCATAGCTTTAGATAAGGCCGGTGAAGAAGCTGAATGGCTCCGGAATTTCTTGGAAGATATTCCATTTTGGCCCAAACCTTTGGCACCTATTTGTATACATTGTGATAGTCAAGCGGCAATAGGCAGGGCAGGGAGCGTTATGTATAACGGAAAATCTCGTCATATACGACGGAGACATAATACCGTTAGAAAACTACTCTCTAGTGGTGTTATCACAATTGACTAAGTAAAGTCAAGAGATAATGTGTCGGATCCACTTAAAAAAGGCCTATCTAGAGAGGCAGTTGAAAGATCATCAAAGGGAATGAGGTTAAGGCCTAGGACAAGTCATCATGGCGGTAACTCTACCTAGCAGACTGGAGATCCCAAGAGCTAGGTTCAAAGAGATCAAACAAAGTTATGAATGACGGTTCAACATTGTCAAATAACTCAACCCATTCTCGTGATAAAGACAATGTTCAGAAATAAAGGTAAAGCATTAAGGCTTTTTGATGAGTCAATAAAGCTTAAATCTTTTTAATGATTTGCCAAGTCTGGCAGGATATGACCAGATAGTGTGTCTTTAGGATTAAACATTTAGGAATCACCTATGTGAGTGTTAAGTGTAAGCCGCTTCAAGGGGAATGAAAGTAAAGGCCCATTCTCTAAGCACTCATGAAATCAAGCAGTGTTCATGGTTGAAACGAACACAACCGTGAGAACTATAGATGGTTAAGGATTGATTGTGTGACTTATGTTGTCTAGGTATACAACAAAGGTCGACGATTCAAAGATATCAAATCTACCGATTGGCCGAGTATATCTGATATAAGTTCACTACGGAAAGTTCAAAGGGAACCTACTTATCCAGATGCAATTAATTCTTGCATGTAAAACACACACACGTCCGTGCATTCCTTTATTTTATAGCCATTCCCCATTCATGTGGGGGATTGTTGGTCTTTAAGCTTAGTGTAGCTTAATTTTAAGCTTAGTCTAGCTTAATTTTAAGCTTGGTGTATCTTAAGGAGAGTGAATGGAAAATGGTGGGAAAAGAAATGGAGGGAAGTGAAATTTTGAATTAGTGCACTTTGTCCCTCATTGGAAGAAGGAAAGAAAATCTATGTGTATATATAGAGAAGCTCTTCTTCTAGCTCTTAAAGAGTTGAGAAGAAGGCAAGCCTCGCGACGTCGTCGTCGTCGCTCGCTCGCTCGGCTCGGCTTCGGCTTCGGTTTCAGATTCAGATTCGGATTCGGATTTGGTCAAAGATTGATTGAAAAATCCAAATCCGGAATATCTGCGACCCGGTCCGGTCCGACCCGGTCCGGTCCGACCCGTTTTCTTTCCCGGATTACTTTAAATCCGTTTTTATATTTCTCACAATATTCATACCTGTTCAAAATAGCTATGGCTGTTCTGAATGCATTCACACCTGTTCCAACAGCTATGGCTGTTCAGAAAGGTTGCAAAACCTTTTCAGAAACAATACTAAATTGGCTATATATATACCTTGAATCCCATAATTTTTACTTACCAAATTTTCTGATCTTCTTCTGCACAAAATATTCTAGTGTGTTTTACAGCCTTCGAGTTGTTCGCTGTTCACCGGCGTTTTTGGTACCGATACGATGGTGAGTTAAATCGTTCTATCCTGGGAGGATATATTCCAACACCTCGGGTACTTGAAGGGAATAATTTCCTTAAGGACACACTGTGTATTCAGTGGGTTCAGTTTATTCTTATATTATTTTTCATAGAAAAAACTAAGGACGCCTGGACTAGCGCGCCCGCGCTCAGCTCGCGCTAGTGGTCGACTGGTCGTGCTAGTCAGTTTTCTCACTATCCCTGGTATATTCCACTAGCGCGGTTGCGCTAATCCCGCGCTAGTGAGGTTTCTTACTGTTTCTGTATTTTTCAGAAATTATTATTATTTTATTTTACAGCAATACAGATTACTAACAATTACCATTATGCATTTAATATTCTCAACTTAATATGCACTGAAATTTCCAAGTACACAAGTGGAAATAGAAGAAAAGATAAATATTCTTGGCCTAAAACTTAGTAGTAGGCAGATTTACACCAGGTTCATCTGAATCCAATAATTTAAATGCGAAGCATAAATCTATATATAATAAAATCTACTAAAATTGCAATAAAAGTGTGACTCATAATCTTAAACATAGGCGGATCTATGGCTTATGTTGAGGTGCAAAAATCTTGTGTATGTACATATGTGTGTATCTTGAAATGGTTAATTTAAATCACTTGATACCCGTAACACTAAAAGGTTTTAGGGGACTTGAATAATATTGTGTCCCGTCACATTAAATTTCTGAATCCGCCTCTGACCTTAAAGGTTGAATCCACATAGTTTAAAATTTGAATCCGCATTGGATAACATCAACTACAAATTGAGAAAGATTACATTCTCAGCCACCCAATATCTCAAATTAATTTCAAAGTCTTCCTCTTCTAACAACGAAGATACGTGGTTTAATTTCCAGATACAAAATACGTACTTAAATATCTAACATAATATTAACAAAAATACCTAAAAATAATGGGGCTTCACTCTTCTTTCTTTTTCTTTTTGTTCTAGGGTTTCTTATTACCAAGAGTGTTCTTGTTGTTATGCATCCAAACTTTAAACACTTGTCTTCTCACTCCAGTTTCGTTGCACAACTGCTGCACCAACTCCTCATCTTCCCTTTGAATTCGCCACCCTAATTTATCCGCTACTTCTTGCATTTTCTCCTTCTGTTCTTGGCTAAATTTTGTTCGAAATCGCTTCTTCGAACCACTGCCTGCTAAAACATAGTTAAGTAAATAAAAAATATTCTTAATAACCGCTTGACTTTTAAACAAATTAAAATTAGTCACACAATTACTCTCGATCAAAGGTGGAGCTACTGTTGCTTACGGCTTCGGCTGAAATTGGACTTTCAGTATTTGTCTAAAGAAATTCATTGAATATGTTCGAATTATTAATTTAAATTTCAATAACTTAAAATGATTAAAATCACGAATTCATAACCTTCATAAGCTTCAAATCCTAATTCCACCTCCGACACTTATAATTTAGTGGTATAATGGAAGTCTCATGGCTTCAAAAAGAGTTTAAAAAGAAGTGGTCACACATCAATTCAATTTTATCTCCGCATTACAATCTAATGATAGACTCATAAAATAGGTTTGTAGTAAGGAAGGAGTTCAAGTGAATCCTTTTGTGGGAATAAGTTATTGACAAAATTTTATGGTTATATTACATAAACTATTGAATCTCTTTTGACAGAAAAGAAAGTTCAAAATTTATTTTTGGTCACATGGTGGAACTCTAATATTTTCTTGAATTCCTTGTATAAATGTTTGGCTATTGTCACCTAGCGGTGGACATCACTCGCTGAAAAATTATATTGTACAACTCAGTAATTTTCTTTTAGAATATGTATATACATATATTATATAATGACACTACTTAACTTTTTTGGTGAGTTTGTTTTTTTATATTTTGACTCGTTAAATAAAAATCTTCGCTCTTGTCACCTTCAACTGACAACCCTAATTCTCAAATATAATATAAGAAAAATTAAAGAAAAAAAAATACCTCCGCTATTATTGAGGTTGGACATGTCCTCCTGATCTTCACGATACCCACCACCTCCAGAAGTTGACGGCAAAGCTAACGGTCTTTGTTGTGGCGCCACGTGGTACTGTAGATAACCACAAGGTGGCGGTAAGCTTCTGTAGTACGGCGAATGGTAATTAACAAACGGCGGCGGTTCAGCGGCTGTGATAAGTGGTGGTTGAGTGATTTTACGGTGGAAATTGCGGTGGCAGTTACAAGCAGCGCATTTGAGGGAATCAAGTGAACCATCTTCACCGGCAGGCATGAACTCACCGCAGCCGTCTACGGCGTGGCCGCCGATACTTACGGCGTGGTTCTTCAGACACTCTTTGTACTTTGGCTTATTATTATGCCACGTGTGAACTGCAGCTAATGGTTCGAGTTCCATTGGTGTAGGACTCGGCATTTTTGTTGGGTGAGTTGAGTTCGAGTTGTTGAGTGAGTCGTCGTAACTCGGTGGTGGTTCGGTTTCTTCTTCTTCTTGATGATTTTCGAAGTCCATGATTTTCTTTAGCTAAAAAAATTTCACCACCTAATCATGTGGCGTAATCTATATATAATAACGAATGCTATACTGTAAGTAAAAGCATAGTACTCGGAGGCGGATTTAGAATTTTAATTTTATGAGTTCAATATTTAAAGATTTTAACATTAAACTTATTATATTTTAAAGTTATGAATTTATATTTATTATTTATTATAAATTTATTAATTTTTATATATAAATTTATGTGCCACTTCAAAAGTACTGAATTCAGTTGAACACGATCACTAACCTGCTACTACTATAAGATTAACACCGGCAACTATGAAATGCCGGTTTTGCTTGCATTTTCTGGATTTTTATTACTACAAGTACTAATTTCTTTCTTGGTTGACTTATTAGTTAATTTATGTGATATCATTCGCCTGGCATAAAGTTTAGCGTACTAAAAGAGATTTTTGAGATTTATAGTTTTTAATGTATTATCGGAGCAATAGTTTTTGTGGTTATAAGACTTTTATAATTTATGGTCTTAAAACTAAATAATATTGTGTGACTAAAAATTTATCATTAAAAATAAAACGAATTATCCAAGTAAAATTATTTCTAATTTTATAAATCTACAACTTCATTTCAGAGATAGAGTAATAATTTGAAGTTTATGGTTTCTGAATTTATCGACAAACCTATAATTTGGATTCTCAACTATATATATTATATAAACAAAAATTACTAGATTCATCTAAACTCGTACTTAATACTCTAGCTCCAAATTCTGTTTAGGACCTACTAAAAATATAGTAGTAGTATCAATTTTTTCAAACATACGAAATACTACATGTTTTTAAACTTACAAAATACTTTTCTGAATTAGCAAATTTAATGAGTTTTCAATGGTAAATTTTTCATTAATATCTAAAGCAAAGTTGGTGCAACGAGGTGCACAACTCTTTCCTCTAATTTGCATGGGGTTTCGTTTACTTTTCCATTTCTATCTGTACCTTTTTTTTCATACCCAAACTAGGGTGCTTATCGGGCAGATAATTATACTTAACGGTTCGGTTTAATGATTATCGGATTATAAATGTAATAATCTGCTAGCCATCCAATAAGACAACAAACAAATTGGTATAGGATTGACAATTATCGGACGGTTTATCGGGCGACTTATGACTAAACCAAATAGAATTTTTTTGAACAATCATTCAATCAATACCGAACACTTTCAAATCAATACCAAGGTTTTAATACCATCTAAGATCTAACCAAACAATATTTTTAATTGAAGAGTCTTCAAGACTACTCATATTGTCATATATGTATTAACCAAATTTAATACCATCAAGATTACTCATACAAACATACACATATTAATGTAAAAATTGTACGGGGCGACCAAATACCTATACCCATTTTTTTTAAACTTTTAACTTGTACCAGTTTTTAATAGAGGTGTTAATCGGGTGGGCCGGGCCGGGCTGGGTAGGGAAAAATGTGAACCGCACGGGTTACGAATCGGGCCGGTTACGGGTTGAGGCTTAACGGGTTTAACGGGTTCGGGTTCATCCGGGTAAAAAATAAACCGTAAGGGTTACGGGTAAACCGGGCCGGGCCGGGCCGGGTTAACAGTAATTTTTTTTTTTCAATTTTTTTGTATTTGTTAGAACTATCGTAAAAATATAAACAAAAAAAAAAACTTATAAAAATAGTGTTTGAATAAAGGATACAAAGACTTTAAAATTCTTATATTTGAATATATCATTAAGAATTTACTTATAATTTGCAAGTTCAAAACTTCAAACTTGCAAATTAAAGTTTACANAAAAAAAAAAATTCTTTCAGCCCACCCCCTCATTATATATGTGTTGTAGTGTGCTAAGTGGGGGAAGTGGGGAAAATGTGTGAAGGAGTGGGGGTGAGGCATGGGTGGAGTGGGGGAAGAGATGTGAGGGAGTGGGGTGTTTGGGTGGAGTGGGGGGTAGAGATGTGAGGGAGTGGGGTGTTTGGGTGGTTTTTTTTTTTATTTAATTTAATTTTTATTTTTCCTGTTTTTATTTATTTACTAACCCCCCTACCCAGCCCACCCGGCCCCCTATGAACCGGGCCGGTCCGGTTCCGGTTTTAACCGGTCTGGGCCGGTCCGGTTACGGGTCAACCCGACCCGTTTGCCACCCTTAGTTTTTAAATAACTTCAGCCCCCTTTCTCCTTCTTCTTCTTCTTCTTCTTCTTCTTCTTCTTTCTTCTTCTTCTTCTTCTTCTTCTTCTTCTTTCTTTTGCTGTTGTTGGTGCTGCTATGAAACTTCAGTTCATGGAATGAATGCCATAAATAGGGGTAGATCTATGTAGGGGATATGGGGTGGTACGCCACCGGGTTGCTCGGATAGAATTACAAGTATGTACTAGTATTTTTCGCGCAAAAATGTGCATAATTAAGCATTGGCACCCCAAGTAATAATGTCACTGTAGGTGCCATGGTCGGAATCCTGAAACGCTAGCTTCAAGACCCAAGTTCGAATCTACACTCAACGCACTAGAATATTATTTTTCCTTTACTTGTTCTTTTGTCAATTCTCTTTTCTTTTATTCTTTTTTCTTAATTTCTATTATTTTCTTCATCTTTGTATTTTCTCTCTTTATACAACCCTTTTTTTTATTTATTTAATTTATATAATTAAATTTGCTTCTGTTTCTTTTTCTACATCTCAAAATTTTGTTTTAATATAATTTAATTATTATTTTAATCCATCTAATGTTATTTTTTTCTTGATTTCAAATAAATAACCAAATATTTTTCCTCAATGCAATTCAATCTCACTTTTTCTCTGCTTGTTCCCTTTTCCATTCTCTTTTCTTTTATTTTCTTTTTCTTATTTTCTTCATCTTTTCTTTCTTTATACAACCCCATTTTTAGTATTTATTTAAATTATAAAGAATTAGATTTTTCTTCTGTTTTCTTTTTTCTACATCTCAAATAATTATTTGACTATGATTTTAATTATTATTTTGTATTCATCTAATGTTATTTTTTTCTTGATTTCAAACATATTTATTTATGCACAAGAATCTTATAAAGTGAATCGAATTAATTTAGAATGGGTCGAACCGAACCAAATTAAGCAGAGCGAACTGATCAAATGTAACCTTCTCCACTAGTGGTAAGTTTGCCTTAAATACAGTGGCACCCGTAATCATCAAATCCTAGATCCGCCTCTGGACATAAATATGTTTATCAGAGCTGAAGTTCGCCAGTTACAAAACAAAAACTTCAGCTCTAGAGTTGAAGTTCGCCAGTTACAAAAATAAAAACTTTCGCCAGTTACAAAGACAAAAACTTTCGCCAGTTACAAAAACAAAAACTTCAGCAATTACAAACAAAAGCTTTGCGTTAAGACGTGCACAAGTTAAACAAAAACTTCAGCAAATAAAGAACAAAACTTCAGCTACTTCAGCTCTCTACTTTAGCTCTAGAGCTGAAGTTCGCCAGTTACAAAACAAAAACTTCAGCTCTAGAGTTGAAGTTCGCCAGTTACAAAAATAAAAACTTTCGCCAGTTACAAAGACAAAAACTTTCGCCAGTTACAAAAACAAAAACTTCAGCAATTACAAACAAAAGCTTTGCGTTAAGACGTGCACAAGTTAAACAAAAACTTCAGCAAATAAAGAACAAAACTTCAGCTACTTCAGCTCTCTACTTTAGCTCTAGAGCTGAAGTTCGCCAGTTACAAAACAAAAACATCAGCTCTAGAGCTGAAGTTCGCCAGTTACAAAAATAAAAACTTCAGCAACTACAAACAAAAACTTTGCGTTAAGACGTGCACAAGTTAAGCAAAAACTTCTGCAAATAGAGAACAAAACTTCAGCTACTCTGCTTAAGTTCATCAATTACAAACAAAAACTTCAGCACACTTGGTTCAACACACTTGCTACTTCAGGCCATCTACTAGAATGCTGAAGTTTTGTGTAATTGCCTTTGCTACTTCAGCCCCGTATGCTGAAGTTATGCAAGAAAGCGGGTACACTTGTAATTTTTTTTGTAAAGCGGGCACAAGTTAAAACGTGACACAAAAAGCGAGTATAGATACAAATGCCCCCATATTAATCATTGAGATTTTGATTTTTCGACTTCTGAGTTCTCAGTTCAAGAGAGAGACAAGACCGACGACTTCTCTATCTCTAGTGGCCACAGACAATTGAGAATCAAAAAATAGAAATTAGGGATTTACCTATTTAGGGTTTCAATAGTACTTTATATACATAGAGGTAAAAGTATAAATATAAAAATTCTTAACGTGTTAACAATTTACCTGTAAGAAAATTGAGTAATCCGCTCCTAAACCGTTAAACTATTAATTATAAAATCTCAATCCGTTCACAACTCATTACTACGATAATCCGATACCAATAAACCAATAAGTCATCAGTTCGGTTCTATTAATTATTTCAGTTCGATTTCGAACAACCCTAACCCAAACTGATATTACTACAAACCGGTTATGGCCGGTGTGGGCGTGAGGAATTACCGTGGAATTAAGTTCCGACGTCTTGTACATTTGCTTTTACCACATGGTAAAAGTAAGGAGAGAGGGGGACCGTAAAAATTGTTGCTCGAATTAGGGGTACAGTAGTACACTGTGTCTTCTGCAGAGCAGCAGACTACACTCTTTTAATCAAGGCGTTTCCTTTTTTCACTAGACCTAATTCGGATTCTTTTATTTTACTCCATCCATTTTAATTTGTATTTGATTGACACGGTGTTTAATAAATAAAGAAGAATTTTTGAATTTATGATCGTAAATATATCATAACATGCATCTGTATGACTATAAATACTTTTTATTAAATAATTAAAGTAAAAAAATATAATTAAATAATATTAGTATAATATAACTTGAGATGGTGGGTCACTTACCATTTTCATAGGTTATTAACTAATGATTATCAAACGATTTTTTTTCTCTGTAAATTTTTTACACTATCAATACATTTAAACTAATCTTAAAAAGGTAATAAAGTGTCGTATTCCTACTAAGCAGTACATGGTGTTCTTTGCAATAACGTTTAATATATATATATATAGCACACATTTTATGTAATTACATATACCATAACCATTGATTTTTCTATATATCTTTTTGATCAAAAGAGAAAAGCAACGCGATTAAGGTGGTGCGCTATTCTCCGTTGCAATTAGTAGAGTCAGGGGCGGATCTATGTAGGGGATATGGGGTGGTACGTCATCCGGTTGCTCGAATAGAATTACAAGTATGTATTAGTATTTCTCGCGCAAAAAGGTAGATATTAAGCATTGGCACCCCAAGTAATAATGTCACTGTAGGTGCCATGGTCGAAATTCTGAAATGCTAGCTTCAAGACCCAAGTTCGAATCTGCACTCAACGTACTACAATATTATTTTTCCTCTACTTGTTCCTTTTGTCAATTCTCTTTTCTTAATTTCTATTATTTTCTTCATCTTTATATTTTCTCTCTTTATACAACCCTATTTTTTATTTATTTAATTTATATAATTAGATTTGCTTTTGTTTCTTTTTCTACATCTCAAAATTTTGTTTTAATATGATTTAATTATTATTTTAATCCATCTAATGTTATTTTTCCCTTGATTTTAAATAAATGACCAAATATTTTTCCTCAATGCAATTCAATATCACTTTTCCTCTACTTGTCCCCTTTTCCATTCTCTTTTCTTTTATTTTCTTTTTGTTATTTTCTTCATCTTTTGTTTCTTTATACAACCCCATTTTTAGTATTTATTTAAATTATAAATAATTAGATTTTGCTTCTATTTTCTTTTTTCTACATCTCAAATAATTATTTGACTATGATTTTAATTATTATTTTTATTCATCTAATGTTATTTTTTTCTTGATTTCAAACATATTTATTTATGCACAAGAATCTTATAAAGTGAATCGAATTAATTTAAAATGGGTCGAGTCGAATCAAATTAAGCAGAGCGAACTGATCAAATGTAACCTTCTCCACTAGTGATAAGTTTGCATTAAATATAGTGACACCCGTAATCATCAAATTCTAGATCCACCTCTGAGTAGAGCACGCACACAGATTTTCTCGTACAAGTCAAGTAATTCATTAAGATATCACATATTTCAAAAGAGAAAAAAAAAATACATAAAACTATCTGTCATACATTACATGTAAAAAAACAATATTATTAAGCCACCGAAATCTCAATTAGAAAATAGTAATAATAACATATTGCATATACAGGTTACAATAAAATATTCGAAAAATATATATGTAACTATTTCTGTGCTCGTGGTCATAGGTGACGTAAACTCGTTAAGTGCATTGGTTAGTGTGTGTATGTGTGTAGGCAGGGAAAAAAGAAAGAGAAATGGATGAGCACGGGAATTACATGACAAAAATTTAAGGTGTCGGTATGTTACGACGTTTGAGGTTAGAGTTGAAGTTGGAGACAGAAAGGGGTTAGTTGTTGACTTACGTGCGATTTCCTACGCTAACATTTAATGATCATCGATCTCCTTGTCTCGCAACTGCTAATGTACTACTATTATTACTCCTCTATTAGGATCTAGGGTGTATACGATAAAAATCGAGCTCGCCTGCGTATTGCATGACAGATTAGGGATGAAATATAATGGATTGAAGATCGATTCTGATTTCTATCGAACTTAAGTACGAGGTTAGAACATGCGTCTTCAAGAGTAGCGAGTTCATAACTCCGGAACTGACCCCGACTCCGAATTAACTCGAAAAAATATTATCGAACCAAAATAACAGAAGGTCAAAATCCGTAACCGGTCAAATATCACGGCGAAAATCTCGACACATAT
Source organism: Nicotiana knightiana (assembly GCA_005239525.1). Taxonomy (NCBI): domain Eukaryota; kingdom Viridiplantae; phylum Streptophyta; class Magnoliopsida; order Solanales; family Solanaceae; genus Nicotiana; species Nicotiana knightiana. The sequence goes on along the minus strand of ML421658.1, from coordinate 1,644 downwards.
CAATAAGACCGATAAATTAGCAAATCATGAGATTTTTTTACCTTATATAGGATTATACCTAAAGTAGAACTTCTCTACTATATAAAGGGGTTCGTAAAGAACATTGTAAGACGTATCCCAAAGCAATATCTGTCATTTCTAATATTACCTCATTACTCTGATCCGGCACCGATTGTAGTATTTTTGACTCGAGGGTGATCAATCTTCAAGGCCAAGATTGTTCAACTTGTGTGGTTTGCACTTACTTTTTTTTATCATTAATTTCAATATTAATTCGATTTCTCATTTTGTATCAAGTTAAACTACATGTCCTTAAAATCGCGTATAAATTCAATTGTTATTCAATTTTGAGGGTAAACATAGGGATAAGGTTATAACCGGCTACACTATATAGATTTTCTAATAAAGCACTTCTTATCAAATTTTTCATTCGCAAACTTAAACGCATGAGGCATTAGGAAGAAATTCCAATTATCCCACCGAAACTCTTTTAATAAAATTTATACTTAATGTCATGCTCCTATAACTGCGAGAATATCGTATCGTGTTTTAGCCATAAGTTTAAAGAGTGACTTTTTGGTATTTATCAATAGGTACGAGTATATAGTGTTAAACTTATGTGTTCATGCGAGTCAGCTTCGGATCAGGTTTTACATATATGCTAAAATATTCACTAAATATGTACAAATAGAAAATTTCAAACTCTATAAATCAGATAGGCTATAGTAAAATCACGAACTCACATTATAATGGTTAAATACTGAATTTGTCTCTTTTTATAAAAAGTCCATAGCTCTTTTTTAAACTTTGCGCCACATGCACCATGAAGCAGTCAAAAAGTTGTTTTGTTACCCTACAAGTGTCCTTAACCCCCTTCTCCCCTAGGAGAATTAATCTAAAAATAGCCGTTTACCTAATTGTTTATACTAAAAATAGCCAGCAAATATATAATATATATATAGCCCTATATAATTAGTATATAATCTATATATATATATCGGTTTAAAAAGTAAACAGTGAATCCGATGAACTATTTATGTAAACGATCTGCATCATTTTACAAGCCTTCCATCAGTATTTAGTTCAGCAGCCCATAGGCTGGTTGCACAAATCAATAACCCCAAAACTCGACCTGATTGTAGCTATGTGAACCAAAATCAGAGGAAGAAATTAAAAAATAGCCAGATTTATAAGTGGTCATTCAAAAATAGTTACAGTTTCAAAAGTAATCGAAATTTAATCATTTTTCATGTAAAGATAAATCTGAACAAAACACTGTTCAAAATTCGGAAAATACTCCAGCATAATATACTGGAATTCCAGCATAATATACTGGAACTCGAGTATATTATACTGGACTTCCAACATAAGTATACTGGAACCCCTGGCGTTAGGGGGGCGTTAGAGCCCAAACGCCAGGTCTGCCCTGGCCTTAAGGGGGCGTTTGAGCCCAAACGCCCGGGGTCCCAAGTTCGGTCAATTTCGAGTTTTGACGAGTTTAAGTATTTTCCGGTTGGAATAGAAGTCTCCTACACGTTTAGGGTTCATCCCAAACATATAAATAGACCTCGAAAACACAATTTGAAGAGAGAATTCGAAGGATTCAAAGAGAGAAAACCATTGAAGTGACAAAACATTGATTTT